>PVKB01005592.1:0-91227 GCA_004027205.1 Ctenodactylus gundi | reverse complement strand
CCAAGTGTGGTGCCACTCCTGTAATCCCAGCACTGAGGAGGCTGAGGCAGGAGGATTGGCATGAGTTCAAGGCCAGCCTGGGCTACATAGTGAGGTCAGGGCCAGCCTGGACTATGGAGCAAGACCCTGTCTCAAAAAAGATAATAAATAAATAAGTAAATAATTGGCCAAGAGAAGTACTAGATCCCAGGTTCAGACATTCTAGGATTCTTGATAGTATTTTTAAATTCTCACCCCCATCATTAATGATCTTCTGGCGGGGCCCAGTTGCACTGGCCTGTAATCCTAGCATATTGGGAGGCTGAGGCAGGAAGATCACGAGCTCATGCCCAGCTTGAGCAATTTAGCAACTTAGCAAAATCCTGTATCAAAATAAAATTTTAAAAATGGGCTGGGAATGTAGCTCGATGTGAAGATCCTGGGCTCAATCCCCAATACCACAAAAAAAAAAAAATTAAAAGGAAAATAAATAGGCTGCTTATAGTGGTGCAGTCCTGTAATTCCAGGAGGATTGCCATCAGTTCAAGGTGGTTCTGGACTACAAGGTGGTTCTGAGACCATATATATATATATATATATATATATATATATATATATATATATGAAACAACAACGACAACAATAATACAGAGGTTCTTTAAAGTAATACTGCAGTCTGTAGCAAAACAACAGGAATATGGAATACCTATACATGAAGCAAATATACCACTGGTTCATAGCCTAAATCTGCATCAGAATCAAAATTCATGAGTTCCCAGCCCAGGAAACATGAAGCAAACAAATCTCAAAGGGAGATAATTAGCATCTGGCTTCTGGACCCTGACTTGTGTAACTTTAGGGACAAGATCTTTTTTTTTTTTTTTTTTTTGAGACAGGGTCTCTCTCTCTGTAGTCCAGGCTGTTCCTGAACTCATAGTGAAGCCCAGGCTGGCCTTGGACTCACGACAATCCTCCTGCCTCAGCCTCCCAAGTGCTGGGATTACAGGCGTGCGCTACGACGCCCAGCTTGTGTGGTGCTGAGGAATCGAACTCGGGTACTGAGCACTTGACTTAGTGCTCAGCTTTAACCGCTGAGCCATTCCTCCAGCCCTAGGGACAAGATCTTAACTACAGATCTCACCACGCCTCAGTTTAATCACCTGTGGAACCGTGATACTATCACCTGTCCTTTATCATGTCCTTTAAGGATGCTGAGATCTGAAAGGGAAAAATGCTTTTTATTAGTCAGAAAAATGATACTATGTAGCTTTGAAGCATTATCTTATTACTGTCATCTTTATACTTGGTACTTATTCTTGATGCTCCTTTCACCAGAGAAACTCAAACAAGATTTGTAAAGACAGACAGATGTTTGTCTTGATATGCCTAGCATATCTTGAGAAAATTAAGTAATTGCATAAATTTTCCAATGTTAGCAGGTGACCTAGAGCCCGAATCCCACTGTTGTACATATGAATACATTGACTAGCAGAACTCAAACTTTATAAACTCACTTCCTAGTAACTGAATGTTTTGCAAAACTGTACTTCCCCTTGATCTTCTGAAAGAAAAAAAGAATAGATTTTTAAATTAACTGTCCATGTTCCAAAGAAAGTGAGACAATGAGATTAATTAATTTCTCTAAAAAGGCAATTCTACCTGATCACTGTGCATGCATGCGTGTGCACGCACACGTGTGTGTGTGTGTGTGTGTGTGTGTGTGTGTGTGTGTGTGTAGAATGATAGTTTGATTTTTAAGGAACTGGCTCCTAAAATGTGGTTTGATGGGTCCACCATCTAGTAGGGTAGATCAGCAGGCTAGAGACTCAGGAAGCCATGTAGTCAAATTCAGATATAGTCTGATGACAGAATTCCTTCCTGCCGGGAAAAGTCAGTCTCTTTATTAAGGCCTTCAACTAATTAAATATAACCCACCCACATTATGGAGAGTAAACTGTCTTGCTCAGAGTCCACTAATTGAAATGTTAA
Organism: Ctenodactylus gundi; assembly: GCA_004027205.1. Lineage (NCBI taxonomy): Eukaryota > Metazoa > Chordata > Mammalia > Rodentia > Ctenodactylidae > Ctenodactylus > Ctenodactylus gundi. The sequence goes on along the minus strand of PVKB01005592.1, from coordinate 89,259 downwards.
TCTCGCCCACCCAAAAAAGAAAAATCCTTCACAGAACAAATCCCAAATAAAATATGACCAAATATATGGACATCCTGCCAGATAAGTTAATGATCACAGTTGATTATATTATTCAGACGTAGGTAAGTGGTTTACTGGCATTAAACTATTTTATATATAACAGTGTACTGTTATATTTAATTGGCAGATAAGTTGTATGTATTTAACAGGTATAATGTTTTAAAGTATATATACATTATAGACTAACTAAATCTAATTAGAATAGGCATTACCTAACTTAGTTATTTTGTGATAGAAGGCCTAATACCCACTATTATTAGGAATAGTAACCACCAGGTTGTACAGTAGATATCTTGATCTTACTCCTCTAAACTGAAATTATGTTTCTTTGGACCAACATCCAATATCCCCTCAACTGTCCCAGACTCTGGGTGTCACCGTTTTACTCCTTAGTTCTGTGACATTAATCTTTCAAGAATCTACATATGAATGAGATCATGCTGTGCTTATCTTTCTGTGCCTTGTTCATTTCACTTAACATAATGTCATCCAAATTCATTCATACTGTCCTGAATGGCAGGATTTTCTTCCTTTTTGTGGTTGGATGGTGTTGATGAGCATTTAGATTGATTTTATATCTTGCCTATTATGAATAATACTGCGAAATCATAAGATGCAGATATCTCGTGTATACACTGTTTTCGTTTCTTTTTGTATATATTCCCAGTAATGAAATTCTTGATCATACAGTAGTTGCAATTTTTTTAAAAAAATCTCCATACTATTTTCATACTGTTTTCTATCATAACCATACTAAGTTGCATTCCTATCAACAATGTCCAAGATTTCACTTTTCTGCACTCCTTCTGACACTTGTTATATTTCATCTTTTTTATGGTGTTGGAGATTGAATACAGGTCTTCACTCTGAGCTAGTCTCCTGCCCTTTTTTGTTGTTTATTTGAGACAAAGTCTCAGTTACTAAATTGCCTAGGTTGAGCTTGAACCTGTGATTCTCCTGCCTCAGCCTCCTACTTTCATCTTATAATATTTAACAGGTGTGAGATAAGATAATATAGCTCATAGGTTTTTTATTTCTGATTTTGTTTTTGAGACAATCTCACGGTGTTGTCCAGGCTGGTCCTGAATTCAGTGCATAGCCCAGGCTGGCCTCAAGCTCACAGCTGGCAACACTCACTCCTGCCTCAGCCTTCCAGGTGGTAAAATTACAGGCATGTACCACCATACGTACCTTATATGGTGTTAGAGAATGGAATCCAGGGCATTGTGGTTGCTAACAAGCATGCTAACCACTGTGCTGTTCCCCTAGTTCATAATTTTACTTTGTGTTTTGCAGCTGATAAATGCACATTTTTCATAGCCCTTTGACCTTTTGTATGTCTTTTGATAAATGTCTATTCAGGTCCTTTGCCTGGCTTCTAAGTAAGTTGTTGTCCTTGCTATGAAGGCGTTTGAGTCTTTTGTATGTTTTGGATATAAATTCCCTAGCAGATGCATGGTTTGCCAGTGTTTTACACCACTGTTAGTTTGCTTCTTCATTCTGTTGATTATTTCCTTAGCTGCACTTTTTCTATGTGGTCCACTTTTGTCTATTCTGCTTTGTTACTATGCTTTGGGTCATTTCCTCAAAAAAAAAAAAAAATCACTCTGTTGACCAATATTATGGAGCTTTCTATCTATATTTGCTTCTAGTAGGTATATAGTTTCTAGTCTGAGATTTAATTTAATTCATTTTAATTAATTTTTGTATGGCATTAGATGAGGATCTAATTTCATTTTTCTTCTGCATATAGATACCCAATTCTCTCACCATCATTTACTGAAAAGACTTTCCTGTGAGGCACAGTCACACATAGGGTGGGAAAGACACTTGTTATCTTTATATTTATTTTTAATTTAATTATAAAGCAGTGCACACCCAAAATCCCAGCACTCACAAGGCCGAATGAGACGGATTATGAGTTTGAGGTCAGCCTAGGCTATAAAGTGAGTTGAAGGCTGATCTGGACTATATAGTGTGACCTTGTCTCAGTGGGGTAGGGGAAAAGGAGGAAGGAAGAAAGGAAAAGCTGTCCTTTTCCTATTGTATGTTCTTAGCACCTTGACTGGAAAAAAAAAAAAAGTCAGCTATCACTGTGTGGATTTATTTGGAGGCCCTTTGTTGTGTTCTCTTGGTCTGCATCAAGTCAGGCAGCATGATGTTCCTAATTGTTGGTTTTGTTGTTATTGTTGGGTTTTGTTTGTTGGTATTTTGATGCTAGGGATTGAACTCTGACTAGGCAAGCCCTCTACTATTGAGCTACATCCTCAGACTTTTTTTTATATCTTGAGACAGGATCTCACTAAGTTATATGGGCTTGACCTGAATTTATGATTTTTCTGCTCGATCTTCAAAGGAGTTGGCATTATAGACATGCCTGGCTTCTAGCTTAGTTAGCTTTGCTTTGCTTTGCTTTTTTTGTTTTGCTCAGTACAACTTTGACCATTCCAGGTTTTCTGTAGTTCCATATGAATTTTAGGGCTTTTTTTTCTATTACTGTGAAGAATGCTATTAGTGTTTTGATAGGACTGCATTGAATCTGTAGACTGTTTTGAGTAAATATGAGCATTTTCATGTTAATTCTTCCAATCCATGAACATGGGATATATTTCCATTTGTGGAGGGTGACTTCTGTTTTTCTCATTGTTTTATAATTTAAACATAGAGATTTTTTACTTGTCTAGTTAAATATATTTGTATTTTTTCTATAGCTATCATAACTGGGATTATTTTATTTCTTTTCAGATAGCTTATAGTTAGCATATAGAAACACTACTTGTTTTTATATCTTGATCTGTGTCCTTTAGTTTTACTGGATTCTAATAACTTTTCATGGAATATTTAGGGTATTTTTGTATATAAAACCATGTCATCTGCAAACACGGATAATTTAACTTCTTTTTCAATTTGAGTGTCCTGTTTTCTTGCTCCTGTTTAATTGCATTTACTAGGCCTTCCAGTACTATGTTGAATGAAAGTAGTAAAAATGAACTTTATTATTTCCTAGATTAAAGGAAAGCTTTCAACTTTTTTCTATTAAATCTGACATTAGCTGTTGATTTGTTATATAACAGATTTTTTTGTGCTAAGTTGCTTCTATTCCCAATTTGCTAAGAAAGTGTAAGAAAGTGGAATTTTGTTAAATGCTTTTACTACATCAATTGAAATGATCATATGGTTTTTGTCTTCATTCTATCGAGGTGATGCATTACACTGATTTGTTTATGCTGAGTATCTTACACCCTTAGGATGAATGTATTTTTTGTGCATTAGTTATAATGTCTTCTTTTTCATCTGTTTTTGAGTCTTTTCTGTTTCCTAGTCTACCTAAAAGTTTGTCAGCTTTATCTTTTAAAATACTCTTATTTTTATTGACTTTTTCTATTGTTTTTCTAATATTCATTTCTGCCCATTCTATACTCTATTGAGAGATTAAGTATAAAGTCAATGAAAGACCAAGAAGTGTTTTAAAATTAGTACAAATATCTGTTTCTTCAAATCTTAGTCTCTTCCTCATCTGTAAGCTACAGTTATGTTTCTCCTGGGCTAGAATTGTATTTCAGTGGTAGAGAGCACATGCTTAGCCTTGGATTCATTCAATCCCTAGCACAAAATGTAAAATTGAGTATTTTACCAGTTGAAATTACCAAAACATAATCTGTGCTCTTGAACGTGTACTTTCTGCCCTCTAAAACATGACAAAGTACTTTATTGTATTTATATTTCTCTATTACAGTTAATTAATTTGCATTTTTCTAGATCAGTGATTCTCAGATGCATTGTTTCATCACATTTGATCACATTTGCCTATAAGACATACTAAAAAGGCAGGCCTGGTGTCAACGCCTGTAATCCCAGTACTCTAGGAGGCTGAGGCAGGAGGACTGCAAGTTTGAGCTCAGCCTTGGCAACTTAGGGACTTCTTGAGATTCTGTCTCAAAATCAAAAATAAAAATGATCAAGGATGTAGCTCAGTGTGAAGCTCCTGGGCTTACTCCCCAGTACCACACACACACACACACACACACACACACACACACACACACACACAACAGTAAGTATTGTCACTAATAAAAAGTACTGCAACTTGAGACAGCCTATAGTCGCAACACCCTACGAAGCTGAGACAGAAGGATTATAAATTCAAGCCCCGCTTGGACAATTTAGCAGTAGCATAACAACACCCTGTCTCCTAGCTTTTGATCCCCAGTACAGCAGTATAGCAAAACTAAAACAAAAAGTATTAGAGTTTTCTGCTGAGGTTTTTTGTTTGTTTGTTTTGAATTTTGGTTTTTAGTTTTTTTGAGACACAGTCTCACTGTGTAGCCCAGGCTGGTCCTGTACTCATTATGTAGCCCAAACTAGCCTTGGACTCACAACAATCCTCCTGCCTCAGCCTCCCAAGTGCTAGGATTACAGGCATGCACCACCAGGTTTTACGTGGCTCTGGGAGATCGAACTCATGGCCTTACGCTGGCTAGACAGTTGCTTTAATTGCTGTGCCACTCTTCAGACTCCTGCAGCTGATTTTTTAGTAAATGAGAATGGTCTCAATAGTATCCCTAAAATAATAACCTCAGTAGCAGGAACTTGTATTCATATATGTTCTGTTACTTGAAAAAAAAAAAGGAATGATAGGACATGCACATAACTTGGAACATATCACATCTAGATTGCTACTAGTAATCTTGGCCACTTTTCAGGAGTGTTTCTTGTAGATGAATATCACTCATTTTCTAACTCTAGTTTTTCTAAATGAAATAATGACATAGTAAACTGAAAGCATCAGGTGTTTTCCTCTGACTTAAGGCACAAGTTTGTCTCTATGTAGCACCAAAAAAATATAAATAAAAATTGCCCTTAAAGGAGCTTCTCACTTCCAGTTTACAAGTCCATTTACACTTGTAAATGGTCTCCATACTGATGAAGTTATAGAGATCACCTCAGTCATGCTACTATCTATCCATTTAAGAATGTTAAAAACTTAACCAAATTTGGGACATATCTCAGTGGTAGAGCACTTGCCTGGCACGTCTGAGGCCCTGAGTTCAGTCCCTAGTACTGGGGAAAATAAAAGCACCTGAACACTGTGTTTACCTTAGAAAAGAGAAATGGCAAGGAGAAAAACAATAGTGGGCAGTAGCTTGTTTTATTTCATTCTCTTGGTTTAACACCAAGGTAATCAGAGATCCTAGTTTTTGCCTGCTATCCCAGTGTAGTTTTTTTCCAGTACTGGGATTGAACCTAGAGTGTTGTGTATGCAAAGCAAACACTCTACCACTGAGCCACATTCCTACCCCGAATGTAAATATTAATAGGCCCCCTTTTTTCCCTAAGCAAAAGGTACTTACTATTGTTTACCAGTATATACTCAATGTCCTCAATGTCTAGTACTTGCTACCAGGCTTGTATTAGTGCTAACTAGTTACTAAATGAATAAATGATGGATTTGTATAAAAAGAGAGTAGACCATGAAATTTAATTCTGAGAATTTAGTTCTGTAACTCAAATGCTATATAAAGTACCTTGGTGGGATGAGTGATGAGCCCCTCCATAGATACATCCATGTCCTGATCACTGGTAATCCTTGAACCTGTGTTATTATCTTATATGTTAAAAGGTTTGATTAGACTAAAGGTTTTGAGAGAAGTTTATCCTGGATTATCTGCATACAGTCACATGTATTCTTATAAGAGCTGGACAGACAAGGTGTTGTGATATACAAAACACACACACAGAGGAATACCTTGTGAGGACAGAGCAGAGAGCCATGTGAGTACAAGTTAAAGAAAGACAACAGCCCCCAGAAACTGCATAGGGCAAAATACAGATTCTTATTCGAACTTCCATATGAAGTATGGCTCTGCCAATACCTTGATTTTGGGCTTCTGGCTCTGGGAATATAAAAAATAAATTTTGTTTTAAGCCACTCATTTTATGGTCTGGGTTTTTTTTTTTTTTTTTTTTTTTGGCAAAGTAAACTAATGCGAGCATCTTAAACACTGCATGCAAAAGAAATTTTAAAAAAGAAATACATTCATATGGTTATTCATGTTGCTGTAGTGGAGAGCTTGATGCACTTGGGAAAGTGTATGATTCTGCCACATGTTAACATGACATTGGAAAAGTTACCTTTCTTCTATCTCTAAAATGAGAGAAATGACAAATCCCTGCTTAACCCAAAATATTTTTGTACTGAAATTCAATTGAGAGAATGCCTATTATAGGCCAGCAACTTTTCTAGACTCTCAATCACTTGCTCTCTAATTATCTACCCAATCTCACCTTTTTTTTTTTTTTTTTTTTTTTTTTTTTTTTGAGACAAGGTCTCGCCGTGTAGCTCAGGCTGGTCCTGAACTCACTATGGAGCCCAGGCTGGCCTTGAACTTGGCAATCCTCCTGCCTCAGCCTCCCGTGTAATGGGATTACAGGCATGTGCCACCACACCCAGCTTGTGTGGTGCTGGGGAATCGAACTCAGGTACTTAGCACTTGAGGTAGCACTTGCATCACAGTCAGAGTTCCTACTGTCATTGATCTTACATCCTAATGTCGTGAGCAGACAATACACAAAAAAGAATGCAAACAAGTTTTTCAAATAACAACTACAAAAATATTCAATGGGGTAATGTGATAGAGTGCTTAGAAAAAATGAATAAAAATGAATGCTACATGGGAAAACAGAGGAGGTTTTTCTAAAGAGAAAGCTATTCAAACCGAAACCTAAATTACGACAAAAAAAAAAAAAAAAGGCCAGCCATTTAGTAAAAACAGAGATAAGAGCTTGTGGACAATAGAACTTGGTAAAGTAACCAGAAATTTTGATTGTTCGGTAAGTAGAGACCTTCACATGAGCTTGATGTATGTATAACTTTCCATTACTGGAGCACAGTACTCACACCAAAACTTAAAGAAGAGGTATAATTTGACTCACAGTTTCAGAGGATTCATCCCATGGATGGCTAGCTCCAAAGCAGAAGCAACATGCAGAAGGGTGTGGTAGAGCAAATCTGCTCACTACATAGCAGCCAGGAACCAGAGCACAGGAGATCACCAGAGGGAGAGGCCAGGGACTAACTTAGTATCTGCTCATGCCTCTGTGACCTACCAGGAATACCCAGAAGTCTGCTCTACTAATCCTGTAGGTGGCTCTCAAACCAATCAAGTTGACAATCCAGCCTGTCACAGTGAGTTTGAAGAACAGGAATAAGGCCAGTGTGACTATAGAGATCAAGGAGACCTTGATAAAATTTGAAGTCAGAGTAATATTCAGACCATGTAAGATCATATGGGCCAAATAAGGAATATGTGTGTGTGTATGTGTATTCATGTATATTTGTATATACATGATTAGAGGGTTTAAGCATGGAGATAGCATTATCTTGTTTATATTTTTAGAAGATGACTGAATAAAGAATGACCAAGGTAGACTTTTCTAAAGAGGAGGCTGTTGGTGTATTCCTGCAATTCCAGTACTCTGGGAGGCTGAGAGTGGAGGAACACAACTGTGAACCAGACCTGGTCAACTTAGGAACTCAGTAAAACACTGTCTCAAAATTAAAAGGGCTGGGGAATGTTGCTCAATGTGAAGAACTTGTGTTCAATCCCAGTGCTACTACTACTACAAAAAAAAATGGTTCATAGAATTGAGCTTTCACAACTGGCAGGTGGTGAACAATGGAGAAAAATAATTCTGAACATGTTAGGCTTGAAGTCCCTATTAGATATCAGGGAGGAAATTTTAGTAGGCATTTCAATATAGATGATGCACATTTACATAGTTTGCTTCGAGGGAAGGGGAGGGCGTTCAAATATGGAGATATAAATTTGGAAATCATATTCACACAACTGGTATGAAAGTCAGAGAACAGATGAATTAATTTGAGGAAAAGTGTTCAGAAGAGAGAAGGTTCAGAATAAATCACTGAAGTACTTCAACATTTAGAAACCGAAGAGGGAGAATTCAGCAAAGACTGAGCTGAACTGATAAAGAAGCCAATCAGGTAGGAAGGAATCCTAAAGAAAAATTAATAAATAAAATGTCAGCAGAATAATAGCCACACATATTTTCTTAATTTATGTATGCATCAAACTCTACTGGTATAGCAGGAAAAGTACTCAATCTCAAGAACCTTAAAATTTTGGACTGGAGATTTTGATAAGCACCATATAAATAATACTATATATTCTTTTATCTGCCCTTTACTCAGGTTTGCCTTAAGACTCATTGTCCATAAGCCACAGGTTAATTCCCCAAGACAGCATTCTGATTAAAAGTTATCAACTTTAAACAAATGTGATCAGAATTCTGATATTTTAAAGAACTTTGTGTAGCCGAGTACCAATGCATCATTCTGGCATCCAAGGAAAGATAGCCTTATCTACTCATATTCCCTTTATGAAATCTTACAGCATTTTTTGGTGTCCATGTTAGCATTAATTCTGTTCTTCCTGCCCTTGTTTGTAATTGATGGATTTATCTTTCCATGTCTGTGAACATCCTGAAAATAAGTTATACCTAAGCTCCTTGCTTAGTCATTAGTATGTTACCTCCCTCACCAAGTTTTTATTTTCCAAGTGGACAGAGACCACCAAATTTTCATTACACAATATGGGACACTAGTGTCGTAATGAAGCAAAATGTGTAAAGTAGGGTTCTAAGAGTGACTTGCTTATGAATAAGGAGCAACCTATAGGCAAGACTACAAACAAAATTATGCCAGTTTAAGCAGTTATTTTGTTGAGAACTAATGAAGTTTGGGTACTCATGTCTGTACTTTAGAAATGAATTGGTTTCATTGAGGGAATAAATAATGATAGCCTCAAAATTGCAAGCAATGGGATATTAGTAGAAGTGGATTTTTAGAGGCAGCAATATCAGTCTCACTGGTTCCCTGAGAGAAGATTAGATGTCTGGGAGAGGTAAAAAATGCCAGTGAAGAAGTAGGGTAGAGCCAAAATAGAGGACTTAAAAGCCAGGAGAAAACATATGACCTAAGATGCAGTTATAATGTATGTTTCCTTCTTGAGAAAAATCCCTTTTCTAGAATACAGTTCTATTTTCTAGAATTTTCTTCAACTGTAAATGTTGTAATTTTCTATAATGGTCTGATCTGCTATGATTGTTCTCAAACGTAGACTGCACATTGGAAATACACAGATCACTTTAAATACTATTAATGTCTGGATCCCAGATAATTCTAGTTTATCTGGTCTCGGATGCAACCTAGACATTAAGATTATTTTAGAGGTCAATGAGAAGTTGGTTACTTTCTCATAGCTGTAACTCAATACCCAACATCCACAACTTAGGGAGGAGAGATTTATTGTAGCTTATAGTTTCAGAAGGTCTCAGTCTGTTCATGAGTAGACAGCTGGAAAATGGTGGAATCACATGGTGGGGCTGTAGCTAGAGGTGGAATTAGAATTCCTGAGGCAGAGATCCTGACAACTTGGTGGAAAAGAAAGAGAATGCAAGGGCAGAAACAGCACACACCTCTCCAGATCAAGCCCAAGCATCCACCCCTTTCAGCCAGGTCCCACCTCCCAACCCTAAACATTATCCATAGGAACATGAGTTTTTTGGGGGACATTCAAGATCCAAACCACGACAGGTGATTGTATCTTGCAGCCAAGACTGAGATCCAACAGGTATAGAAAATATTAAATCACTAAGATTTTTAAGGTTGGTAATGATATGTTGGGGAAAAAAAGTGTTTAAAATTAGACTGATCTACACCTGCAACTTAAGGGAGAAAAGGTTTATTTTAGCTCAGTTTTAGAAGGCCTCAGTACATTCATGGGTGGCTCATAATGGTGGAAGGGCATGGTGGAGGCCTAGCTACAGAAAAGCTGTTCACGGCATCACAACAGGGAGCAGAGAGAGCAAAAGGAGTGAATATCCCGGGGCAGCAATACCAGTCTCACTGGCACCCTGAGAGAAGACTGGATGTCTGAGAGTGGCGAATATACTCGCATGTAGCAAACCAACTAGCACTTTGAAGTAATTAAGAAAAGACTTTAAGAGAGACGATGAATCAGGGAAATATTTAGAGAAGAACTATCCATACATAGTATCTAATGGATGATTAAGCCTGATTGAAGAGAATGAGAAACTGTTTCTAATATAGTAAATGCTTCTAACTGTAATTGTTTGAATCAGGAATGTCCCCCAACACCTCATGTGTTTGGAAGAGGATTTAATCATGGAGTTTAATCTGTTGGTTTCCTGTGTGGCAAAGAGGTAGGGCCTGGTCACAAGGGATGATCACTAGGACATGGGAAGGATTTAACTCCCTCCCTAGCTCTTCCATTTTTCTGCTTCTTGTTTTGATGCCCTGAACAGCTTTTTTCCGGTTAGGTTTCCACCATGCCCATCCACCATTGCAGACAGCCCATGAATGGACTGAGACCTTCTGAAACTGTGAGCTAAAGTAAACCTCTCCTCCCTTAAGTTGTGTCAGGTATTGTGTCCCAGCAACCAAAGAGTGACAAAGACATTTACATAGTAGGAAACTTTGCAAAAGTAAAGTAATTGTGATATAGCTGGCTAACCAAATTTATTGATAATATGGCACTAACAATATATCAGGGTCTATGACATGTATTTTACATAAATTACTTCATTTATCCTTACAGCTCCATAAACACCATTCCCATTCCCATCATACAGGTTAAAAAAACAGAAGAGAGGGTAATTAAATAAATTGCCTGAATTTACAGTGACAGAGAAAATATTTGAACTCAGCTCTTCTTTATAATTGTTACAAATTGAATCTTGAATTTGAGCAAACAACTTAAAAAATCAAAATGGCTATAAAGACCAGACAAGAAAACAGATGAGTGCATCAAGTCAGACTCAACTGCAGAAAATTTTTGTTTATATTAATTTTTTATACTTATTTCAGTGCTGGGAAATGAACCCATGACCTAACACAGCTAGACAAGAATTCTACCATGAGCTACATGCCCAGCACATGAAAAAAACAGAGTCATTTTTTTCTTTAAGACAAGATCTCACTCTGTAATCCAGGCTGGTCCTGAACTCATGGCCTTGAACTCATAACAATCCTCTTGCCTCAGCCTCCCATTATATAGATTTATAGGCATGTACCACCAAGCCCAGCTTGAAAAAACATATAAGAGATAGTTGCTACTCAGCTGTACTTAAATGTTACCCAGTGGGAATTTCAAGCCTTGTATTTTCATATTTTAAATTTTTTCATGAGAAGATAGAAATTCAGATTTATACATAAAATCTCCTAATATTTGAATGTCAGATAATTCTAATGTTTAAAACTACTGTGGCCCAAAACTAAATATGGCTGCAAGTTTGCTTCTCTGAACAATAGAGAATTCAAAATCAGATTTAAAGTGATAGAGCTATGGTTGAGATATTTTTTATTTTTTTGTTTTGGACGCTGGTCCTGAACTCACTATGGAGCCAGGCTGGCCTTGGACTCATAGCAATCTTCCTTTCTAAGCCTCCTGAGTGCTGGGATTACAAGCATGCACTACCATGCCCAGTTTATGTGGTGCTGGGGATTTGAACTCAGGTACTTAGCACTTGCCTAAGCACTTGCTACACGAGTCTTTAATCTGCTGAGCCATTCCTCCAAATATACGAGCAGGGCATTCTGAATCAGGGACAACAGTAGAGTAGTGTGTACTAAAATAATAAACCAAGCACAGAGGATAGTAGTTATGTACTAGAATAATAACCCAGTATTTGACATTATTTAAAATGATGCAAAACTATATAAATTAAGTCAGAACTCTTTATAGAGTTTTTCAGTCCTATGGAAAGCTGACTAAAACTAGCAGTTTAAGTGGACGTGTTTAAAATTCAGTTTTCTAATATCTAAAAGATACGAGGTGTGAGCACAAAATATGGTGAATGCTTAAATTTTAAAAGCTGTTGCAGTAAAGACACACTGCCATTAAACCCTCTCCAAAAACTCCTGTGAATGTTTATCTCATTATTGCCTTTTTTCTTTCTTTCTTCTCTCTTTTCTTTCTTTCTAGGCAGGGTCTCACTCTGTCATCTACACTGGTCCTAAATACACTATGTAGCCCAGGCTAGCCTCAAACTCATGGCACTGCTCCTACCTCATCCTCCCCAGTACTGGAATTACAGGTGTGTACCACCATCCCTGGCTAATTTTTATATGGTGCTGAGGAATTGAACCAAGGACCCTGTGCAAGCTAAACAAGTGCTTTAATCACTAAGTTATGTCCCCAGCCCTTTTGCCACTTTCTGAAGCTATTCTGGAAGTTTTCTTTCATGTGTTTAGTTGCACTGTGGTGACTGCCTGCATGTCCTAAATCAATTCAAAATGTTTATAGTAAAATTATCAGTGGTGACCTTACCAACTGGATTTGGCCTAGTGAGACTTCTGGCTCTTCCCTAAAGTCAAAATGGCCATGAAAAGTAAACATTTTGATCATTCAGGACACTGAAGTAACTATCACAGATCAATTAAAGATACAATAGAGGACTTAAGAACTGCTCTGAAAGCAGCAAGAATGAGAGATTGTATGTTTTAAGCAAGGGGGGGTGTATGAGGGGACAAATGTCAATGTGTCTTACTGTACTTTAAACAATCTCTATTTTATGGTCATACCTCATATATTTCAGACAGTGAACTTTCATGTATTCAACATGTGGTGGAAATATTTCAAAATTATGAATGTTTACTTCAGTGATCAACAGGTTGTGATTTGAAAGTTCATGTTTTAGCTATATTTTTATTTTTTCTACCATGGGTTACAACCTCCCTCCTAGTCCAGTTTCTCACAGCTATTACTGTAAAGCCCATAGCAGAAGGATTCACAATTAGCAAAATTTAACTTAAAAATTAAGACTTTTTTGTAAATTTTTAATCATTGAATTTCAAGTTCTATATATATATATATATATATATATATATATATATATTACAACATTCAGGTCTTAGGGCTGAGTGACTTTTTCTTCGACATCCTGACGTGAGAAATGTTAAAGAAAAAAGTTACGTAAAATATCACATATATGATAGCATTTTTGCAAGCTATAAATGATATTATTATTATCTTGAAGCTAGAATCTTAAAATCACAAAGTGAGTGAAACCTCTTGTATTTGAAACAGAATTTGCACCTTTCCCAAAAATACTTTTCTCTTCTTTAATGTGTAAACTAATTCCAAGAATAGTGTCTTTTCCAGTTCCCAAAATTGAAGTAAAATTGATTTGAATATCCCTAACTATAGTAATGTAATAAAGTAAAGGAAGCACCCTATTTTTATGACTAATATTTATATACGGTAGGATGATTCTAGAAACCTTCAGAACCACACCACACCCTTCTATTATCAGATTTAAACGTTCAGGACAATGCACATTTCCTACAACATATATTAAGGACTAGGTGCTTTCAATAATAAGAGGTGTTTGGACATGTCAAACCTAAGTTGGGGTCCTTGGAAACCCTGTCCTTTATTGGACCCTTTGAGCTCATTCATGTTAAATCACGTGTACTTTCTATTACACATTTTATCAAGAACTGTATATTCAAAATGGAGATGGAACATTTCAGGACTCCATTTTTGAAAAAAAAAATGTCTCAAACGATGGAACACAGCCTTTAAAATATTTACTTGAGAAGTATAAATAGTTCGACCTGCCAGCTTTGAAAAACCTTAATCCTATTTCTTATGTGGACCTTACGTAAAATGAAAATACACTGCTGACAATCCATAACATGCTTTAGGAAAAGAGAAAAAAAAGCCAAGAGTTAGTCATTTAAAACCCTCCCAACGCCCGCGCTCTGCAAACATTTCTTCCAGTCTGGCGTGTTTGGGCATTCCTGGGAGGCCGCTGTCGCGATACTCCTTCGCGGAGCGCTGCTTCTAGCCCAAGACGCGGACAATAAGCCCCTCGCCTCCATCCCTTCTTCATTCACGCTTCAGCGGGTGCTTCCGTGCGTGGCCGAGCCCGTCCTTTCCGCCGTGGGGGGCACATCCAGTCTCCCAGACCTAGGACTGCCCGCGCCAAGCCCTGGAGGCGCACAGCGACCGCGCGCCGGCTGGCGGTCCTAGGGAGGCCAGGCCCGCGGGGTAACCGCTCCGGGGCGCCCGGAAAGTCGGTGCTCGGGGAGGCCCCGCAGGAGTTGGGTAGGGCGGGAGAAAGAGGCTGTTTTTTTCTTCCCATGTTTCCCGGGCGAAACGAGGACTAAAGGAGTTTGTGCAATTAGAGCATAAGAAACAAACTCGGAACAAAGAGCCTGAGGAAGAAGGGGAGGCAGTCCCGCCGACACGGACCCCGGAGGCTTTGCGCTCTGCGCAAGCGGCCCGCGGCCCCGAGGCGCCCGGCTCCCCGCGCGGCACCGGCTCGGCCCGAGAGCCTTCGCGAATACGGCTTTGCGCACTGCGGCGAGGCTGCGCCGCTACCGAGCTTGCGTCCGGCTCCGCCCCGTAGCCCTGCACGGATTGGCGGAGAGCGGGGGCCGACTGCTGATTGGGCGATGCGGGAGCTATTCGGGGCCGCTCGATGGGTTCCACCGCCCCGGAATGATAAGTTGGGCTTCAGACACGCCTCAGCGCCAGCCGCGAGTCGGAGCTCTATGGAGGTGGCGGCGGGTACCGGGTGGTGGCTGCAGCGGCGACTCCTCTGAGCTGAGACTTTCCAGCCATCCAGGCTCCTTCCTCCCCCTCCCTCCCCCTTTTTTGTTTTCCGTTCCCCTCCCCTCCCTTCCCCGTCCCCGACGACCGGATCCCGAGGAGGCAGCTGCGCCGGCAGCTGCTGAGTTCTCGGTGAAGGTGAGTGGAGCCGCCGGCCCCGCCGGCGCCGCCGAGCGCTCTAAAATGGCCGCCGTCCCTGGCCGCTTCTTCTCCAGCGGCACAAAATGGCGGCCCCAGGCGGAGCCGGGTGGGGCGGCCCTTTTCCGGCATTTCTCCTGCAGTTGGGTAGCTGGAGCTTCCCGACCTCTGGGATCGCTTCCGTTGTTGGCGGCCGGAAGGAGTGCCGGCCCTGGTGCTGGGTGTCGTCGGGTCGTGGCAGCGGGCCGTCAAGGCCCTTGTGACCGAGGCCGGGTCGCCCGGCGGGCGAGCGAGCGTGGCACGGTGCGCGCCGCAGCGGGCGGGCGGGGGCCGCGGACAGGGCCGGCCGTTGGCGCGGGTCCACCGCAGGCTCAGGAGACCCCATCCCGGCGGGAGGCGGCGGCCCCGGGCAGGGACAGGGACCCGTCCCGCTCGTCGGCGCCGGGAGGCGGCCGTCCCAGGGGACTTCCTGGCGTGGCGGGAGGGGTCCGCTCGCGGGCGGCGGTGGCCCGCGGCCGCCTTCCCGCCGGAGAACAAAGAGCTGGGCCCTGCGCCGCGGCGGCCCCCTCCGCCCCGCGGGCGCCCTCGGAAGCGCTTCCTAACCCGAGCGCGGTGGGAGGACTCGATGCTCTTTTGTTCCCGGGAAGGGCGTCGGGCGCAGGTTCGTGCTGCCATGTTGTGGCCCCGTTCTGCCGCCCCGCGTCCCAGAGCCGCAGGCCTCTGCGGGAGGGGAGAGCGGGGCCGGGCCTTCCCCTGCCGGTGGGCTCTGCTCTGGGCAGCGCGAATTATTACGGAAGGTTTTTTCCGCGTAATGCGCAAATCCGTGCACAGCTTTTAAGTTTTAAAGACAGTGGCATTTGCCTTCACTCTCAGCAGCTTTGAGGTGTTAGTGTTTTTCTAATTAGGGCTGTTTTTTTTGTTTTTTTTTTTTTGCGTTCTCAAGCACCAGAAAATTTCCAGGTGGATAAGCAAATTAGATTTTACTGTCCGTTTGTGTTTTTGAGTACTTTCTATTTTAATCTTAGTATAGCTCTGCAATGCAGTGAAAGTTATGCCAACTGCAGTGCCAGGATCCAAGTAGATTATAATTGAACGAAAATTTATAGATCTGCTGATTAACAATAAGAGTCTAATACTGGTGCTTTTTCTCATTCTAGGTTTTTCATTTCTCCCATTCCCTCCCCTCCCCACCCCATCCATTAATATTATTCTTTTGAAGATTCTTCGTTGTCAAGCCGCCAAAGTGGAGAGTGCGATTGCAGAAGGGGGTGCTTCTCGTTTCAGGTATGTGTAGATCCATTTGGGCATTGTTTCGAAAGGGTTGGTGACAAAACCAAAAATCATTACATCAAATAATTTTGACTCGATGTACTGCAATTTGACAGTATTCCAGTAGTTACCATCTGAAGAAAAAAATAGTTTTGGCTTTCCTTTAGCCCGAAATTCAGCCTTTATCTGGGTAGTTTTGAAATACAAAATAATCTTTTATCTAACCTGAATAAAAAGTAATTGGTATAATGAAGAAAAATATTTTTTTTCTCTAAATAGTGCTTCTTCGGGCGGAGGAGGAAGTAGGGGTGCACCTCAGCACTATCCCAAGACTGCTGGCAACAGGTATGGTAAATATAAGAACAAAAAGTAACAAGCAGCAGATTTAGATTTAAAGACCTCATGCCTAACAGTGTTAGAACAGTAAAGATCAGGAGTTGTGACACTGGTTTCCTCTAGGTAGTGTAAATACAAAATATTGCTTGTATTTTATCTCTCAGCTAGATAGCTGAGCTTCACAACTCCTAATTATTTCCCCTCAAGCTCTTGGTTTGCTAGATAATTCTCCTAAAATCAAGTTACTGTCCCTGCTAATAGCCCTTTGTAAAGTGTGCGTGAAAGGTGGCCATAAGGCATCTTAGTACACATTCCCAAGGTGTGGCTTCTGGATGAACAGCACTGTCTGACCTGGGGTGGTATGTGTTAGAAATACGTGTTCTCAGGCACTGCCTCACACCTGCTAAAGCAAACTGGGTGTGGGTCCAGGAATTTAGAAGCCCCTCAGGTGCTTCTCATGTGCACACTGCTGTTTTAAAAAAAATGATTACTAGAATTATTCTTTTGTAAAGGAGACTGAGGAAAATCTGAGTTGTTAGCAGATTTCTGAATTTGTGATTATTGCAGTTTTATTTGATGGTGACTGGGTGCTGTTATTTTCAAGTTTTCTTAGTTATATGTCTCTTTGTTGATGTGTTACTAATCAGCGAGTTCCTGGGGAAAACCCCAGGGCAAAACGCTCAGAAATGGATTCCTGCACGAAGCACTAGACGAGATGACAACTCCGCAGCAAACAACTCCGCAAATGAAAAAGAACGACATGATGCGATCTTCAGGAAAGTAAGAGGGTGAGTTTCGAGGTCTCTGTTCCTAAAAGAAGGGAAGAATGTGTATTTAGCCATATTTTTCTGCTATGTGTGACACACTAAAGGTCAGGCTTAATGACCAAGAATGTATTTTCGTTGAATGCCAATGGTGACAGTTTTCTTTAAGGAATTATAATTCTTTTTTTTTTTTTTTACATTATCTTAAACTGAGGAGCAGCCTGACAATAATTTGGGCCTGGAGTTTACAGCTGTCATTTAGCCACTGAGTTACAGTCCAGGAGGCCTGTTGTGCTGTCATTTTCCTCTTGGCCTGCTGTGAGACTTAGGTAGGTAGGGAATGTAAAGATGACGGCATGTCATCCAGCCCTGATAGTGCAGGCATTGTGCTCTGGTCTTTGAGAAAGGTGTCTTGTCCAAAAGCTAAATACCCAAACTACATACAGACACATAAATGCCTTACTAGCCTAAATGTCAAGTTTAATTTCATTGAACATGGTTTTGTTTACATAACACGAAAGAGTAGGAATGTGTCTTCACTTGAAAAGAGAGCAAGTAGGAAAAATAACATAATTTAAGAGCCTTTTTAACTTAAGAACAATTTTCTGTTGGCTGACATTTTGAATGTGATTTCTTTCCCTCCAGCATATTAAATAAGCTTACTCCTGAGAAGTTTGACAAGCTATGCCTTGAGCTCCTCAATGTGGGTGTAGAGTCTAAACTCATCCTTAAAGGGGTCATACTGCTGGTAAGTTTTAAATATTTGCTTAGGCATTTAAGGGGAAAGGAAAATATTTAACAAACTACATGGTTTTTTTGCCCTTGATGGTTAGCTGAAAATTCTGAGATCTGAGCTAGATGGATATTGTTGAATAAAAAAATAAATCTCCACTAGGCTTTAGTAAAGCGTGAGACATAAGAGATGAATTTTAACAAGCTATTAGCGAGCAATTTGTTTTCCTTTGTGAGACATAATTATATTTTGGACTTAAAAGTGAATTGTGTGATAGTTGATACCCCAGTAGTTTTTGTCTTTTGGTTTGTTTTGCAATGATAGGATGAAGTCCGTGGCCTGATACTTGGCTAGGTGAACCCTTTGCTGTGGGTTCCACCCCAGCCCTCCAGCATCTATGGTGTGTCTGAAACCAAAGATGTTTTCTAATTCTGAGAAGTAGAAAGATGCAGCTGTGAAATCAGTGTATCTGAGTGCTTTTGGTATATTGTAGGACCTTATGTTGAAGTGGTTGGATTTTTCCTACCTTACATAGTAAGCCTGAGAAAAATGTTCTTAATTCCAGATAGTAAATGAAGCAGAGAGGTAATCTGTAAGTTGAAAAGGAACTGTCATGAGTTCTCATATTGTAAGGATGATAGAGGTTTCCAGGTTGGAATACTTGTAAATCCAGTTACTTAGAAAGCAGAGGGATTAAGACAGGATTGCAAGTTTGATGCTACCCCGAGCTTAGAAAGGGATGATATATTTAATGTATGGTTTTGGTAGGTATTCTTTATTTTGTTTTTGCAGTGCTGGAGGTGGACCCCATGGCCTGATACTTGGCTGGCCAAGTGGTCTAGCCTGGGCTTCATCTCTAGTCTCAACTTAGTAAGATCTTGTCTCAGAATGGAAAGAATTCTAAAAGGGGGTGGGATATAGAGTGCTTATAAAATACGGTGTTCTAAGTTCAGTTGTCAGTGGCAAAAAATAAGTTTTCAATAACATCGTGTAGATTGTGGACAAAGCCCTAGAAGAGCCAAAGTATAGCTCACTGTATGCTCAGCTATGTCTGCGATTGGCAGAAGATGCACCAAACTTTGATGGCCCAGCAGCAGAGGGTCAACCAGGACAGAAGCAAAGCACAGTAAGTGTTAGTTTTTGTTGAGTTGTTTTAAAGTTAGAAAGATTTCTTTTGTAAATCTGTCAAATACCTTTTGTTTCCAGACATTCAGACGCCTCCTAATTTCCAAATTACAAGATGAATTTGAAAACCGAACCAGAAATGTTGATGGTAAGAATTTATATTTGATTCCGATATGTTATATGTGAAAGCCTAATTCCAAGTGTTAAAACTTGATTTTTTGGTTTATTTCTTTCAGTCTATGATAAGCGTGAAAATCCCCTCCTCCCTGAGGAGGAGGAACAGAGAGCTATTGCTAAGATCAAGATGTTGGGGAACATCAAATTCATTGGAGAACTTGGCAAGCTTGATCTTATTCATGAATCTATCCTTCATAAGTGCATCAAAACAGTAAGTATGATGGAAGTTTGGGCTTAGGTTAAATGGTAGTGGGAACATTATTAAGGGAGTTAAGTTAGTAATGATTGCTTTGTATCTAATCTGAGCAAGTATACAGATAGTTAAATGTTAAATTATCAAACAAACTGAGTAGTGCCTAATAGTTTGGATGTACACAGTGTATTTACCAAAGTAGAACTGTTAGATTGCTTAACACAGACTCATAGAAAGCACTGTACTAGATGCTGTGATTAGTACAAATCTATGGGGAAAGTGCTATAGAATCTGGAATAACTAAAAATTTCATTGTGTGCCATTTCATTCTTTTGGTAGCTTTTGGAAAAGAAGAAGAGAGTCCAACTCAAAGATATGGGAGAGGATTTGGAGTGCCTCTGTCAGATAATGAGGACAGTAGGACCTAGACTAGATCATGAACGAGCCAAGGTAAGTTTGTGGCTGGTGTTAATTTTGTTTGAATTAGGCAATTTTTTTTAAGGCAGCTTATTTTTGTGCCATGGGCTTGTCGTATTTACTCAGTTGAATTAGCTGTCACATGGAAGTATCATAAATCTTAAATAGCACACATTTTGCTTAAAACTCTTCAAATAATACGATCTTCTCTTTTCAGTCCTTAATGGATCAGTACTTTGCCCGAATGTGCTCCTTGATGTTAAGTAAGGAATTGCCAGCAAGGATACGTTTCCTGCTGCAGGTAAAACTGCTTTCATAAAATACGTTATAAGGTGAATGTTTCGGGGGTTTTATTGCATAGAGGGGTTTAAGTTTACTTCTTTTCATTAAAGGATACAGTAGAGTTGCGAGAACACCATTGGGTTCCTCGCAAGGCTTTTCTTGACAATGGACCAAAGACGATCAATCAAATCCGTCAAGATGCAGTGAAAGTAAGATGGTTTTATGTGTGTGTCTTTAAGTAGATGTTTTTGTATAATGGCACAGGAAACTTAATTTGAAACTATCTAACTTTAAGTAGGATAGTGTCAAGAGATGAAAGTGCTTATTTGCTTCATTTTCAAAGGATCTGGGAGTATTTATTCCTGCTCCTATGGCTCAAGGGATGAGAAGTGACTTCTTTCTGGAGGGACCGTTCATGCCACCCAGGATGAAAATGGATAGGGACCCACTTGGAGGACTTGCTGATATGTTTGGACAAATGCCAGGTAATTTTGAACAGAACAATGATCCAATTAAATTTAAAAAGTCAGTTTGATATTTTAAGGATAGGATTATGAGTTATCCACATATGTATTTTAAGGTAGCGGAATTGGTACTGGTCCAGGAGTTATCCAGGATAGATTTTCACCCACCATGGGACGTCATCGTTCAAATCAGCTCTTTAATGGCCATGGGGGACACATCATGCCTCCCACACAGTCACAGTTTGGAGAGATGGGAAGCAAGTTTGCAAAAAGCCAGGTAAGGAGACATTATTTTAATGTTGTTTAAGAGAGCAAGTGTTCACTTCTGAGATACTACTTTGTTTTGCTTTAAAAAAAAAAAAAAGTAGCTATGCCAGATGAATTTTTGGACCAGATTTATATCCATGACAGTTATTTCTAATTAAGTGAAATGGTCATACTTAAGATGAGTAAAATATTAGTAAAATCATCTTGATTTCACAGGTTAGTTTCTTTTATTCTTTTCTGTTTGACCTTTTACTTTCACTGGGCAAACTCAGTTTAGCTTTCCTAATGGCGTGGCTCATCCGATTGGTACTTGATTACCATATTTTGTGAACGCCCTTTTTATCTAGACTTTCTTTCTCCCTTTCTAAAATAGGGGCTAAGCCAGCTCTACCATAACCAGAGTCAGGGACTCTTATCCCAGCTGCAAGGACAGTCGAAGGATATGCCACCTCGGTTTTCTAAGAAAGGACAGCTTAATGCAGATGAGGTACATTGCCTATGTTACTTATATACGGTAGTTTGTCAATTCACAAATTATTGCCCGATGATTATAAAAAGACGCGTTATTAAGAGGACTTATGCTGGAGTTCTTTTTCTTTCTCTCTCTTTTCTGTACTACTATTTCTTTCTGTGGATGTCCAGCGTCCTATGAGCGAAGATTATGAGATATGAGGGCAAAGTCTTTATAAAAAGTCTTGGTAGAGTGAGGAAAATGGTTAAGATGTTGTTTGCGTAAGTAGTCATTTAGCTAAGAATAAAGATGTTTAATAAACTGCGTTTGAATTTACTGTTTTTAATACTAATCCTAGAAGAATTTTTGTATACATTGATAAAAATCAGATAATTTTCTTTAGAAATTAAACCTGTTAATAATATGAAATAACCTTTTTTTCTTTTTGGTTTTTGGTGATATTGGGGATTGAACCCAGGACCTTTGTACTATGCTATGTACCTAGTCCTTTTTTTACTTTTGAGACAGGATCTTGCTAAGTTCCCCAGGATGACCTCAAACTTGATATCCTCCTGCCTCAGCCTTATAGAGTGCTAAGATGACAGGCGTCACTACCACACCCAGCTTGGAGTAACCTTTTTTTAGATCTCAAGAGAAATTTCTGCCCTTATTTTTATGATGTATGTATAGCTTTAATTATAGGATGTTGAAGCACTAAACTTAGTTACCTGCATGTTAACGTGAATGCTTGATTTGTTTTCAATTCCAGATTAGTTTGAGACCTGCTCAGTCATTCTTAATGAATAAAAATCAAGTGCCAAAGCTTCAGCCCCAGATAACTATGATTCCTCCTAGTGCGCAACCACCACGCACTCAAACGCCACCTCTG
Organism: Ctenodactylus gundi; assembly: GCA_004027205.1. Lineage (NCBI taxonomy): Eukaryota > Metazoa > Chordata > Mammalia > Rodentia > Ctenodactylidae > Ctenodactylus > Ctenodactylus gundi. Next base: position 67,037 of record PVKB01005592.1, on the reverse strand, counting down.
GGACAGGTATGGGCCCAATGACATGGCATCATTTGCCGTCCTTTAATACTTTAAATGATGTATGAAGACTTTTTAGTGTTTTCTGACCTCATGTTCCTTCTCTCTCCACCTGCCCATTTTTTTTAAAATACTCATTTGCATCTATCATATTGCTTACTTTCAGACACCTCAGCTTGGTCTCAAAACTAATCCACCACTTATCCAGGAAAAGCCTGCCAAGACCAGCAAAAAACCACCACCATCAAAGGAAGAACTACTCAAACTAACTGTAAGTTTCAAACAGTCCTGTAGATAATCTCTAGTTCTTTGAAAGGGAAAACACTAAAGGTAATTGGATCCTAACCTACTCTTTCAGGAAACTGTTGTGACTGAGTATCTGAATAGTGGGAATGCAAATGACGCTGTCAATGGTGTAAGAGAAATGAGGGCTCCTAAACACTTTCTTCCCGAGATGTTAAGCAAAGTAATCATCCTGTCGCTAGATAGAAGCGATGAAGATAAAGAAAAAGCAAGTTCTTTGATCAGTTTACTCAAACAGGAAGGGATAGCCACTAGTGACAACTTCATGCAGGTAAAACATTTTTTCTGATTACGTGGTAATACTTGTCCTCAAAATTGAGAGAACTAATTAAGATACGTTATATATTCCTCCTAAGGCTTTCCTGAATGTATTGGACCAGTGCCCTAAACTAGAGGTTGACATCCCCTTGGTGAAGTCATATTTAGCACAGTTTGCAGCTCGTGCCATCATTTCAGAGCTTGTGAGCATTTCAGAACTGGCTCAACCCTTGGAGAGTGGCACCCATTTCCCACTCTTCTTACTGTGTCTTCAGCAGTTAGCTAAACTACAAGATCGAGAATGGTTAACAGAACTTTTTCAACAAAGCAAGGTCAATATGCAGAAAATGCTCCCAGGTAAGGGAACGCTGGTTTGTTTTATTAATACTAAGTCTAGAGATGATTAGTACCCTCGGTTAATTTTTGTGGATCAGACAACTTGACTATCCTCTCCAAATAATATTAAAATTATTGTCCATACTTATTTCTTAAAATACTGCTTTTATTTGATACATACATTTAAGTTCATTTCCCTGAATTAGTTCCTTACCACATTAATCTTATACGTGCAGAAACCATTTATAAAGCTTGGCTTTCAGCTGGGCATGGTTGTGTACACCTGTTACACTAGTAGGCAAATTTAGTTAGTTCAGCATTTTTTAACTTTAAATACTTGTAATACTAGCACTTGGGAGACTGAAGCAGGATTGCTGAGAGTTCAAGGCCAGCCTGGGCTCTATAGTGAGTTCAGGACCAGCCTGGACAGCAGGACCCTATCTTTTAAAAAAGAGAGAGAAAAAGAAAAGAAAATTGTCTTCCTAGGGAAGCCAGCTGGGAAAAATGAACTGCTCAGTGATGAAAATGGCTTTGTCTCTTCAGAAATTGATCAGAATAAGGACCGTATGTTGGAGATTCTGGAAGGAAAGGGACTGAGTTTCTTATTTCCACTCCTCAAATTGGAGAAGGAACTGTTGAAGCAAATAAAGTTGGACCCATCCCCCCAAACCATATATAAGTGGATTAAAGATAACATCTCTCCCAAACTTCATGTAGATAAAGGATTTGTGAACATCTTAATGACTAGGTAAGATGACTGTTCTTTATATATAGGAGTAATGCTTTATTTGCTAAGAAAAAGTTTACAAGGCAACCTGAAGGGTCACTTTGGGATTCTAACAGGGCCTTTTTCTTCCAGCTTCTTACAGTATATTTCTAGTGAAGTAAGCCCACCCAGCGATGAAACAGATTCTTCCTCTGCTCCTTCCAAAGAACAGTTAGAGCAGGAAAAACAGCTGCTGCTTTCTTTCAAGCCAGTGATGCAGAAATTCCTTCACGATCATGTTGATCTACAAGTCAGTGCCCTGTATGCTCTGCAGGTGCACTGTTACAACAGCAACTTCCCAAAAGGTAATGTGGCCTATATTCAGAACTGGGGAATGAGGGGCACTCTTAAGATAACACTGAGTAATGCAGTTACATTTGGGATTTTAGGCATGTTACTCCGCTTTTTTGTTCACTTTTATGACATGGAAATTATTGAAGAGGAAGCTTTTTTGGCTTGGAAAGAAGATATAACCCCAGAGTTTCCAGGAAAAGGCAAGGCTTTGTTCCAGGTAAATGTTAAATTTGGCCTTTTTTCACATTTGTTGGTTCCATTTCAAGTGAATAATGCTATTTGTAAACTTAAGTATAGGCAAAAGATAGTCTTTAGTAATTTCTTCACCCATATGTCAGTCTGCCGTTTTAAAAAAAAAAAAAGGTATGTTTAAACCAGAGAGTGAATGAGGTAAAACAGGTAGTCATGCATAAATTCTGGTAATGTGTAAAATAAGATGTGATAGTAGCTAATAAAATGTTTTGAGACTAAAGCTACTTACAAAGTTTGGGCGAGGATTGAAGTTTTTTGACTTTAGTATGTACCAATTTCTCGATTTGATTGTTACTGTGTACCATAGATACGAATAAAAATTATTTTTTAAAAAAAATTTAGTAGAGAGACTCCTATTTATTAAAGCTTGGTATTCTTAGTGGAGTGGGAGCCCCAAGGGAAGAAGTTACACATCAGCACATTCCAAAATTAGAGTCTGCATTAGTCGATTAGTCACCTCCAGAGACCTCCAAAAGCAGGTTCCTATTATGATTTCAAAGTTTCCAGTTTAGTAGGTTTTGTGGTATACAATTCAAATATTCTTAGTCCTTCTCAGGAAACCAAGCTTGGAGAAACAGTAACTTTGCATCTTACCTTTAAAGACTAACCTCATGAGAATCATCCTTGGCATTTATTTATTCTTGAGCCCACTTTTGGGGAGTCTGATACAGTAGCCCTGTGTGGCTGTAATCTGTTTTTTAGGGGACAACCTCCCCGACCAATCCTGCTAATAACATTTGAAGGAGCACTGTCAGATTAAAATGATGTTGAAATTAACTGAAGTACTGTGGGAATTACCTGAAGATTAAAGTTTAAGACTAATTTTCAAATACTGCATTTATAGCTATATATTTAAAATGTGTGGTGCAATGTCTCTGGTGAATTTCTGGTTACCCCTAAACTAAAACTAATTTTCATGACTACTACTTCACTAAGTTATGAATCCAATTTACAGGTGAATCAGTGGCTAACCTGGCTAGAAACTGCTGAAGAAGAAGAATCAGAGGAAGAAGCTGACTAAAGAACCAGCCAAAGCCTTAAATTGTGCAAAACATACTGTTGCTATGATGTAACTGCATTTGACCTAACCACTGCGAAAATTCATTCCGCTGTAATGTTTTCACAATATTTAACGCAGAAGCACGTCAGTTTAGGATTTCTTCTGCATAAGTTTTTTTTGTAGTGTAATGTCTTAGTCATAGTCTACCATCAAATATTTTAGGAGTATCTTTAATGTTTAGATAGTATATTAGCAGCATGCAATAATTACATCATAAGTTCTCAAGCAGAGGCAGTCTATTGCAAGGACCTTCTTCGCTGCCAGTTATCATAGGCTGTTTTAAGTTAGAAAAAACTGAATAGCAACACTGAATACTGTAGAAATGCACTTTGCTCAGTAATACTTGAGTTGTTGCAATATTTGATTATCCATTTGGTTGTTACAGAAAAATTCTTAACTGTAATTGATGGTTGTTGCCGTAATAGTATATTGCCTGTATTTCTACCTCTAGTAATGGGCTTTATGTGCTAGATTTTAATATCCTTGAACCTGGGCAAGTGCACAAGTCTTTTTAAAAGAAACATGGTTTACTTGCACAAAACTGATCAGTTTTGAGAGATCGTTAATGCCCTTGAAGTGGTTTTTGTGGGTGTGAAACAAATGGTGAGAATTTGAATTGGTCCCTCTTATTATAGTATTGAAATTAAGTCTACTTAATTTATCAAGTCATGTTCATGCCCTGATTTTATATACTTGTATCTATCAATAAACATTGTGATACTTGATGCAATTGTGTGTGACTTTAAATAGAAAGTCTTAAGGAAAGTTAGCTTTTACTCTGAGGTACTGAACACTCATCCCTCAAATATTTGGGAATTTTCAAATTCACCAAGTTACTATGATGATATGCTAAAAATCTAAAGTGGATTTCTTGGCTCAGCTATTAAAACCATTTTTTACAATTTGTATTATCAGAAGCAAAGATCATGTCACATAAATTTAAAGGAACATTGATTATTAGACATAAGCATGCAAAAATAATATCAGAACTGCCATGCTGGAACAGGTCCGCAATCTCCTAAGTATAGTGCTCCTGCAAATATCCCCAGTAGCTTTATGTATTCGTAAGATTCTATTTTCTAAGACGTCTTAAGAGATCCACTTAAAGGTCTAGAGGCAGTTGAAATGCATTTCACAAACAACTAGAGGCTCCATCATGCCCCTTGACTCCGAAGCTTGGCATCCTGATCTTCGGGCGACAGTCTCGAGCAGGCAGGCCAGCCAACATTACTGAGTCGGCTGTTTTCTGCCCTTTGCAAGTCAGACAAACTTTTCAGCAGTCCTCACCTACACTGAAGAATTTAGGTTTTGGTAGCTACTTAAATTTAAGCAAAAGTAAAGCTACACCAAAGGGGCTGAGCCATTAACAGCTGTTCAGCCATAGCCTACCTTCCAAAGGAGCAAGAACTGGTTTTTAACCCAGCAAAAATGAGCATGTATTTAGAGAGCTGGATTACCCACCCACTAAATTGAATTTGTCAGAATTTGATTCAATTACAGTACTAAGCAATAGGAATGAATTCATGGTGCTGAGCCTGGTGTGCACTGGTTTGTCAAACTGCCAATCACACTTTTAACTCACCCAACACACTTCACAACTAAGTGCTTCAAATGCATACACAACTCTTACAATACGCACTCTTCTCTAAAAACACTGAGCAGGATATTTCATGTACAGTAACTTCTTGGAAATAATTTCATACACTTTTGTCCCAATTTTCTACCTTTGTGAAAGGGTTTTCTGTTCACTTGACAAACTTTCCTTCCGGCCTTAAAACTCAAAAACTGTTCCGTTGCCCCAATGCTGCCTAACAGGGTCACCAGCAGTTCTGTCTCGTAGATTTTGATTATCCCTATCATCAGTATTTAACAGTTAACAATTTCTTAAGACTGTTGTTTCCAGAACACCATCTTTCCTTTCTGCTTGGCTGCTTTTGGACTCAGTCTCCTACAGAAACTGCCAGACCTCATGTAGAAGACCGATTTTCCTCACAGCCCTGGATGTATTTCTTCTTGAGCCAAGAGCCAGGGCAAGAGAATTTTAAGATATGCCACAGCTGGGCCCAGTGGCAGAGGCTTCAGATCCCAGCAGTCAAGAGGTTGAGGTGAGCATGACATTGAAACCAGGCTGAGCAATTTAAGGACTTGGTGAGAAGCCATCTCAAAGATGAAAAATAGGCTGGGATTGTAGCTCAGTGTGAACATCCTGGGTTAAATCACTAGTGCAGCAGAAAAAAAGTCCTGACATTTGCTCAAAACCCACTAAAGAGCTTTCACCTAGATCTAAGTCAAATTCCAAGATTTGAGCCCATTTTACATCACCTTGCTCCTAGCTTGTGCATGTGCGGTTACTCTACCTGGCATATTGCTTTTCTTACTAGTCTCTATCCGATCTGTCAGGTGGTAGAATAAATGTCTCATTCTTGGAAAGCACATCTATCAAGACTCGGATGTTTGTATTCAGAGTTTTGGGGATTTTTGTTTTGTACTGGGAGTTGGATGCAGGTCCTTTCCTTTACTCTGAGCTGCATCCCCAGCCCCTTTTTACTGTTTGAGGCAGGGTCTTGCTAAAATTGCCCAAGCAGTCCTCCTCCCTCAGTCTCCCAAAGTGCCTGGATTACAGGCCTGTGTCCCCAGCTGATTGCAAACAGAAGCAGTTTGGACAACTAAGAAGAAAAATTTGTTGGAGCTCCACTAAAAGGGTCAAGGGCAGGTTTTAGGCTTCCTCCAGGAAGTTCAAGAGGCCTTGAGTCTGGAAGTTGGAAGAAGAGATGAGTAGCCACGGGCAGAGTTGATGCACTTCATTCCCAGAACCCCTGAAGGAGGGCATGGGCTCTTGTAGACACAAGTGAACAAAGCTGGCACTGAGAACATAGGCACCTTTATATGTGGATAGTGCACATGGTACATAACAGCATGCTGTTGAACGTCTGCACTACAGATCACTGAATTGTTCTGGGCCAGATATCCTCTTCAGTGTGACCACCCTAAGGTCCTCTGTTACCTTTCTCTACATTCCACCCCTCAGGCTGTGTAGCAAATACTGTAGACAAACTCTGGGCCCATGTGGCAGAGCCCTATATCCACAACCCACAATAGCACAGGGAACAGCAAATTACAATAGTATACGTTATTTCTCCCAGGATAACTAAGGCTCATATTTTTGGCATGGTAACTATGGTAACATTCTCACATGTCTTGTAACAACCATCTTCGTGTTACATAATGCTTCCCTTCTACGTTCAATGTACAGATACACCTTTTGTGCAAAGAGGACATACACTTGTAAGCCACAGTCACTCCCAACCATCCCAAAGGCTCCATGCTAACTAGGGGGCTTTTATTCCATGGGTCTTGTGTCGCAACATGCCAGCTGATCATCTGAGTTATCCCAGTACTCAAATGAAGGCTCTGGGAGACCAACCGGGTCCAGATGTTCAGAAAGGCTGGCCAGATGTGCCATGGCAACCCTGCTGCCAATGCAGCAAGGAGGTGCCTATACACCCATCATCACATAGATTGCTCGGTGTAGTGCATACGTGAGCCCAGTCCAGTACGCTGTTTAAATGGACAAGCCTGTGGGTGAAAGGACACAGTGTGCACGGGCATAGGAGGGGTAAATCCCCACCATCCAGCGGCATACATGCTACTCTGTGGTCTTTGTACAAAAGTGACTGCTGAGGCATTGTGCCCTGGTTGCCACCACAATACTTCATCTGCCCAGTGTGATCCAACTACTGCTGACATCATGTGTACCAGGACAGAAGAGCTCAAACTAGGCCATAAAGAAAGGACAAAAGTTCCCACAAGAGAGTGCCTTGCCAATTTTTTTCCCGTTTCCACAGTCATTCATTTAATATCCACAGAGATAACAACTAAATCATAATACAAGCCACTTTCCCACAGGGCCACAAGAGCTAGACCTCAGCAATGCAGGACTTTGACCTGTCACGGCCAAGTCCACAGTGTCTGTTCCCCCCCTTTTTTCGTGGAGATGGGGCTGGCAGTAAGATGTTACCATTATGTTCACATCCAGGACACAAGAGGTCATCTCTAGTGGTTACCTGTACCTGAACTGGGGCTGCTGCCTGGGGGAAGCACACGGCAGACAGAGGCTGGAGAGCTGCTCACTCCACTGCTGCCAGAAACCAAGTAAAGCAGGAGCAGGCCACTGTCTGGAGACTCGGGCAGGGCAAGAGATTTCCCAGAAATAGGCTGTAATAATGTTTCTTCTTCCTTTCTGTACTTAATTCAAGCTACACCTTGGGTTCCCCGTTCCCAAGATGGTTGCCCCTCTGTTACTTCCTGGTCAAAAAGTCAACGATGCACACCTGAAAGCTTTGCCCTGAGCAACCCCCTACCTCAACAAGTTGACACAAGCCTTTCAGGTCAAGCCACAAGCATCCGACCCTTCCAGTCAGGCCCTACTTCCCTATAGCACACCGTTCAAACACATGATGCTTTGGGGGGATACTGCAGATCCAAACCATAGCACTCCATTTTCTAATATTTTCTTCAATTTCTTTTTTCAGAGAACTATAGTTTTTATATATATGTCCTTCACTTTCTTCATTAGGTTGATTCCTAGGTATTTAGTTATCTTTGAGGCTACTATAAAAGGAATCATTTTTTCTGATCTCTTTCTCTGTGTTTTCATTGTTACTGTAGAGGATTTTTGTGTCTTGAAATTTGGCTGAATTTCTTTATTCTAAGAGTCTTCTGGTGGAGCTTTGGGGGTCTTCTAAGTAAAAGATGACAAGTAAGGATAGTTTGATTTCACCCTTTCCAATGCATATTCCCTGTTTTCCTTTCTCTCACTTGATTGCTCTGGTTAATGTTTCAAGCACAATGTTGACTACAAGTGGTGAGAGTGGAAATCTTTGGCTTGTTACTGATTTGAGGGAAACACTTTCAGTTTCTCCCCATTTAGGATGGTGTTGGCAGTAAGGTCGTCATTAAACTGTTTTTATCAGCTTGAGATAGGACCTTTTAATACCTATATTCATCAAGGTTTTTAATCATGAAAGGATGTATTTTGTCAAAGGCTTTTCCTGAATCTATGGAGATAATCATGCAATTTTTGTCCTTCCCTTTTGCCATGGTTTGGATCGAGAATGTTCTCTAAAAGCCTCCAGTATTTGGATATAGTGGAGTAACTATGGAACTGTGTGCTGTAAGAAGGTAGGCCTGGCTGGAAGGGGCTGATGCTTGGGGTTTGACTTGGAGAGATTGTGCCTGTATTAGTTTGGGTTCTTTCAAAAGGCAGAATTTACAGAAATTATAACAAAGAGGATCTATTAGGAAGGCTCACAAATCCGAGGCTAGAGATAATCCAAGATGGCGACCTGTTTGCAAGTATCTTGTTAAGGGTTTTTGCATCTATATTCATTAAGGAAATTTCTCTATAGTTTTCTTTATTGGGTCTTTATATGGTTTTGGGATCAAGTTGATGCTAGCTTTCAGGAAGGGGTCTGGTAGTTTTTATTTTCTTTCGATTTCATGGAAAAGTTTAAGAAGAAGCATTGATGCTATCTCTTCCCTGAAGTTCTGATAAAATTCTGAAGTGAATCCACCAGGTCGTAGCTTTTATTTATGGGTAGACCCTTTATTATTATCTAATTTCATCCCTGGATACTGTTCTAGTCAGCATTTTCATACTGTCTTGGTTCAATTTTGGTATCTTAGATAGGTCTAGGAATTTATTTTTTTTCTAGGGTCCCAAATTTATTGGAATATAGGTTTTCAAAATAGTTGCTTTCTCATTTCTGCAACAGACTATCTGACATCCACAATTTAAGGGAAGACTTATTTAGCTCACAGTTTCAGAAGGTCTCACGCTGTCTCTTCATAGGCAACTGGCACTGGTGGAAGCACATAGCAGAGGCTGGAGAGCTGCTCACACTATTTCACAAAGAAACCAAGTGCTAATTCCTAAGACACCCTCAAGATATCTTTTTCAGAGTCCTGATCCTAAGTACTTGGCTTCTTTATAATGCTAATCAGTTAGCTCAGCCAATCTCCAGACAAGATAGCCAGGAGACTCTGGCAAAGGCAAGAGCTTTCCCAGGAGGAAGCTGCAACAATGTTTTTTTCTTTCTTCCTTTAATTACTTCAAGCTACCAGTTGGGCCTTGCACACCCAGGGTGGGTGCCCTCCTTTTCCTGGCCCACTGAAACTCTACCCTGGGAACTCCCAAATGAAACAAGTTGACAAAATCTTCATATATCAAACACCAAACTTCTGCCCCCTCCAGCCAGACCCTACCTCCCAATAACACAAAGATCTAAATGCATGAGGTTTTTGGAGAACACTCCAGATACAAACCATACCATTCTATAAAACCAGACCCCCAAAGGTTCATGTCAACTTTCTTACGTAAAGCCCATTTAGTCCCTCCCTAAGAGTTGCCAAAGTTTTAACAGTTCCAGACTGTTAAAAGTCCAAGCCCAAGGTCTTCTCTGAGACTCAAGGCCAACTCATCGCTGTGAGTTCCTGTGAAAAGAAGAGTTAAGCCCTTCTGACAGACAATAGCACAGGGCAAATATTCCCATTCCAAAAGGGAGGTACAGGAGGATAGAAGGGGGATAGAAAGCAATTGGGCCAAGAGAGTGAGATCCTGTCTCAAAAAAGAAAAAGAAGAAAGAAAAGAAAGAGAATGCAACTGGACCAAAACAAGTTTTAAATCAGCCGGGCAGGGGTTAAATCCTGTAGCACCACGTCCAGCACTGGGACAAACTGTGGCAGGAAGTGAGCTCCAGAGGGCCAGGGTGCCCCTGCCACAACAGCGTAGCTTCTCCCTGGGGCTGACTCTACTCACAACCTGTGGTTTTCCTCAGAGGACGCGATCTATGCTCCTGGATTCTCCAAATTTTGGGGGTCTCCATTTTACCTGAGGCTTCTCCTTCACACCTTCACACACTGCCCTCCCATGGGCACACTGCCTGGCCTCTAAAGTTTTTCCTCTGAAATTTGGATGGAAGCCTTAATGACCTAGTTTTTCTATTCCGTGTGCCTATAAAAGCAGGACCATGACACCAAGCTCTGCCGCTGGCAGGAGCAGTAGCCTGGGACTCCAGGCTTTCGGCTGCAGCACTCTCCAAGTGCCTGAATGCCTGATGTCCAAGTGGCAGACTCTGGCAAACACTTCCGTCTGTGGCCCTGTTGGATGCCCTGTGCTGTTCTTCTGAGAGGAAAAAAAAATCTTTTACTTTTGCTCTCTTTAATTGGTAAAGGGTGGGATTTTGCTGACTCCTGAGACACCCTCAATGCATTTTTTACAGTCCCGATTCCAAGTACTTGGCTTATTTCTAATGCAAATCTCTTTAACATTCCTGTGCTCTTTTGCGCCAAGATTGTAGGCCCTTTCAGTCTTATAAAACTGCAAACTTTTTACATCTTTTTTCTCTGCCATGTTTTCCTGCTTTCCACCACAGAGTTGGCTGAAAACTGCAAGCAGTGCCCAAGTGACAGCATGAACACTGAGTTGCCTTCATTACCTCTGCCAGATTAAGTAGCCTATCCTCCTTAGTCTTAGTTTCTGGCAAAGTCTCTGGACAAGGTCAAAATGCTGACACACTTTTTGCCAGGGAGTAGCACATACAGCTTTTAAACCACTTGCCAGTATAGTCTGCCTCCCACCTGAAACTTCTTGAGCGTGGCCTTTATAATCTATACTTCTATCAGCATTCTGGTCTTCTTGGCTCTGATCAGAATCTCTCACCAAGCTTGGCTCACAGAAATCTAAGGTGTCTCTAGCCAACATCTTCAAACCTTTCTAAACTCCTCCTGTAAACCAGTTCCAAAAGATTCCAAACCACATGGCCAGGTAAAGTCACAGCAACAACCCCTTTTTCTGGTACCGATTTCTGTCTTTGTTACTTTCTCATTTCTCTGACAGATTACCCAACATCTACAATTTAAAGGAAAGCCGGAAGTTGTGAACACAGCCAGCCCAAAGAACAGAAGATGGAGGCTGCAACTGCAGGCAACACTGTAGGGGCAGGGCCACCCAAGTCCTTTGGACCTCACACTTTGCCACAGTTTACCCCAAGTGCTGGACATGGAGCTACAGGATTTAACTCTTGCCCTGATGGTTTAAAATTTGCTTTTGTCCAATTGCTTTCTATCCTACACTTCCTTTTTAGAATGGGAATATTTACCCTGTGACATTGATATTAGAAGTGCTTAACTTTTTGATTTTCACAGGAGCTCCCAGCTGGGAGTTTGCCAAGAATCTCAGAAGAGATTTGGGACTTGGAATTTTTATTTGGGCTCAGAATTTTTAGCAGTGCTGGAACAGTTAAGACTCGGGCAACTCTTAACGAGGGACTAAATGCATTTTGCTTGAAAAGGTAGACCTGAGTCTTTTGGGAGCCTGGGGCAAAATGCTATGGTTTGGGTCTGCTCCAAAATCCTCATGTATTTGGAACTGTGTGCTACTAGGAAGTAGCACTTGGCTAGGAGGTGCAGATGCTTGGAGTTTGAACCTGGAAAGACTGGGTCAACTTGTTGGGCCCAGGGCAGAGCTTTCAGGTGTCCTTTGATTTGTGGGCCAGGAAGAGAGGGAGGGGCACTCACTCTTGAGTGTGGGCAGCTCAACTGGCAGCTTGAAGTAATTAAAGGAAGGAAGAAAAATAATTGTTACAGCTTCTTCCTGGGAAAGCTCTAGATTCACCTGTCTTCATGTGTATTCTTAGCTTCCGTATGCAATGTATTGAGCAGCTTTCCAGCCTGTCTCTGCCCTTGTGCCTTCGTGATTGCCAGCTGCTCACAAATGGACTGTGTGGGACCTTCTGAAACTGTGAGCTAAATAAGTCTTTCCTCCCTTAAACTGTATATGTCCAGTGTTTTGTCCCAGCAACCAAAAAGTAGCTAAGAGTTTCTTATCATCCTCTAGATTTCGAGTGTCTGTTGTGATTTCAGCTTTTTCATTTCCAGTTGCATTAATGTGAATTTTTCTTTCCTTCTTTTGGTGAGATTGGCTGGAGCTTTATCAATCTTCCTTATCCTTTTGAAATACTAACTCATCATTCATTGATCTTTTATATTTATTTTTAGTTTCAATTTTATTAATTTCTGTTCTGATTTTTATGATTTCTGTCCTGTTGCTTTTGGATTTGGTGTGTCCTTGTTTCTCTGCGACTCTGAGCTGCAGTATTAGATTGTTAATTTGAGATTGCTCTGTTTTTTTTAATATGTATATTCATAGCTATAAATTTCCCTTAGATTTTTTAGATTTTTCACTTGTCTACCAAGACACTATTTTTGTCTTCTATAAACTCACTAAACTTTTTGTCCATTAAAACCATTATTTGTTTAGTAAATCCTCTTTAGGCTCACTAGTCATTTCTAGCATTTGTTTATATATATGTCTCTGTCTTAGTTACTTTCTCATCACTGTGACTCAATACCCACGTAATACCACTTTATTGTGTCCCATAGATTCTGAGATGCTTCCATTGTAATTTTATTTCAGGAAGTTTTTGATTTCTTCTTTTATGATCCACTAATTGTTCAATAATGTATTATTTAATCTCCATGTGTTTTATAGTTTCTCTAGTTTCTTTTGCTGTTGATTCTAGTTTCATTCCAGTAAGCTCTGAAGGTATGCAAGGAATAATTTTAATTCTTTTGTGTTTATTTAAACATGTCTTATGTCCAAGGACATGGTCTATTTTTTTAAAAATCCTCTGCGTAGCTGAGACAAAGCTGTATTCTGTTGATGTTGGATAGAATAGCCTGTAAATATCTGTTAACTCCATTGAATCCATGATGTGATTTAGCTCTGATGTTTCTTTGTTGATTTTTCTGTCCTATTAATGAGTCGACTTAGGAGAATGGGATATTGAAGTCCCCTGGTATGATTGTACTGGGGTCTATTTGGCCTTTCATACCCAGTAGTTTCTATTTTATGTAACTGAGTGCACTTACATTGGGTGCATGTGTGTTTATAATTGTGAGCTGTTCCTGCTGGACTGTTCCTTTTACCAGCATATAATGTCCATCTTTATTTCTTCTGGTCTATTTTGGTTTGAAATCTGCAGGGTCTAAGAATAGTATAGCTACTCCCACTTGTTTCAAAGCTCTAGTAATGTATAGTATTAGTTCCCATCCTTTTACCTTCAATGTGTGTGGCTCTTTTTGTCCTCATTTTATTAGTGTGTGTGTATATATACATGCATGTATGTGTGTTACAAAGTGTTTACATTGAACTTGAGTATTTTACACATATATATATCATGTTAAAGGTGCAATCCTTTCCCCTTCCCCTTTCTGACTATTGTGGTTTGGATCTGGAGTGTTCCTCAAAAGTCTTATGTATTTTAATGTTACGGATTGTCTATGCAAACATGTGATGTAGGTAGATTAGGGCTTACTCTGGAGGGGTGGATTACAGATAAGTTAGGATTAATGCTGTGTGGTGGCCACACCTCCCACACCTGGACGCAGGAGGGGCTAATCACTGGGTGGAGACCTGGAAGGGTATATAAGCTGCACCTGCCTTCCTTGGAGGACTAGGACTAGTCTCAACAGGCCTTCCTGTTTGTGATGTTGTAAGAAGCTGCCTCCACCTCTGTCTCTGCCATGTACTTTGATTGCTACCGGCTGCCCCTGAATGGACTGTGATCTTCTGAAACTGTGAGCTAAAATAAACCTTTTCTCTCCTAAATTTGTGGATGTCAGGTATTGAGTCACGGCAATGGAAAAGTTACTGAAACACGGACCTTACCACAACTTCCCCCTCTCTAACACCCACTATCACACCAAATTGGTTCTCTTTTTCCTTTCTTACATATCACCTCCCTTTCTTCTTCCCACCCTCTCACCCCCCCTTTCCAGTACTCTCACTATAAATCCATCTTCTTACTTTTGTCTATATCTATTACATTTTTTATGGTTTTTCTCATATTAGAGAAACCATATACTGTGTAACTTTCTGGGACTGAATCATTTCGCTGAGCATATGGTCTCAAGATGCATCCATTTTCCTGAACATGACTCAAATGTGTAATTCTTAATGGTAGAATTATACTCCACTGTATATATATATATAAAGGGTATATGTATATATATGGGTATATATACAATGGAGTATAACTCTGCCATATATATATATATACCACTTCTTTATCCAATCTTTCAGGTTATCATTACGTCAGATTTCTTAGGTTAACCTTATATCTAAGACTGAATAAATAAACTGCTACATTAAATGAGCTTAAGTCTGTATCACAAAAGTATATTACACATAATTCAATACATATAATGGCATACTCAGTCATTTCATATTTTTAAAGAGTTCTTTCCAAAGAAGAACAGGAAGAAACGGATTAAGAACATTATTACAAATTTAGTTACAGAGCATGACATTGAAATGTAAATCACAGGTTGACTAACAGGTTGGACTATCACTATGTGATCTTTTGTCTTTACCACTTTATGACAGCATCAGGGAAAAGACCACAAGAACCATTTATTTACTAATTCTTACTGCTTTTAAAACTAATTATATTCCAAATCAAAACCACTGCCTTCTGCCACTCCACCCCCAGCTAAATATCTGTACACATCTTACACATCAAGAGTTCTACAGATTGAGATATTATACTAATTCTCCATGTTGAATATAATTGTTATATTTTGCAAACTAATAATTATGGGGGAAAGTCTCACAGATTTTATGAGAAAGCTGGTACTGTTTTAGGCAGATACCAATTTAATGACTGATGTCTATTTTTTTGTTACACTTTCTCCTTAGATGTGCTCTTTACTTCATGTTATTTGGTGCTGCTTGTCTCTCTGTCTCTAAGATTCCTTCAAATATTTTCTGCAGTGCTGGGCTAGTGGTCACAAATTTCTTTAGTGATTCTTGGTCATGAAAAAAAGTTTTACTTTCCCTTCAATTTGGGGGATAATTTTGCAGGATACAGCAGCCTGGATTGACACTTGCTGTCTTTTAAAGCTTGAAAGATCTTGTGCCAGGCTCCTCTGGCATTTAAAGTTTGCATTGAAAAATCTGCAGTAATTAAAATGGGTTTGCCTAGGTAAAATAATGTCTGTTTTTCTCTTGCTGCTTTTAATATTCTCTATTTATGTTGTATTTCTGTGGTTTTGATTATGTTATGTCATGGCAAGTCTTGTTGTTGTTGAGGCTATTTGTTGTTCTGTAAGCTCCTTGTACCTAAAATTTAATTTCTTTTCCTAGATTTGGGAAGTTTTCTTGCATAATTTCAGTGAATAAATTTCAGCACTGTCTTCTGCTCTTTCTCCCGTACCCATAATTCTGAGATTGGCTCTCTTTGAATCATCCATCATCTGTTGTATACAACTACTTTGCTTATTTCTAATTTTGGACTCATGCCTAATAATAGCATTTGTTTCCTCAGCCTTGTGTTCATGGTCTGAAATTCTGTCCTGACAATGTTCTAGTCAACCTCCTTTACTTTTAGATGTCTTTTTCATATTCTGAATTTTAGCTAGATTTCTTTTAAAAATTCTCCTTATCAAAATCTTCCTTCATATCTTGCATTTCCTTATTCCTATTCAGCCAACTTTTTATTTGTGGCTTTTGTGTGCTCAGTAAGCTTTGTATTCATTAGGACCACTATTTGTTAGTAAGTTTCTCTTTAAGCCCACTGATCAATGCTTGCATTTCTTTGAGATACATTGTTTGAACTGGATGTTCAACTCATTTATTAGCTTTTTGACTTTCTTCCCTATGAGTTCCACTATTTCAGGGGCATGACCTTAGCTTCTGGGGTCTCAGGCATATCTATGGGTGTCCTGTTGCCTTGTCTTCTTTCCATGTTTCTGTTGTTGAGGGACTTCACTTTAAAGGTGTAGTTGACAGGTTTCTTTGAACAGGTATGACAGTATGTGGGGGGAGCTGAAATTCCTCTTAGTTTTGTGCTGGGAGTAGGCAGTGAAGGAGGACCTAACAGTATGATGTCCTATGAGGTGTCTTGATCACACCCAGCCCCCTCAGCAAAGGTCTTCTGCCTGTCCTGGCTTCCATCCCCTGAGGGTGGGGTATCGGCCCTCCACTACCACCTGAGCCATTCAGGGGGTCAGTGACATTTCTCTCCTCTCTACAACTGTCTTTTGTGCCACTTTTTTCCTAGGCACTGTATAAGAGTGACCCCTAAAACCCTAACGTGGTCTTCTGAGCCTCCTTTTACTCTAAACAGTGTCAGCTCAGGCTCTCTTTTTTTTAAATGGCTCCTGCTTATGTCACTGCCTGTTATAACTGCCATGTGCTACCTCTGACCTAGGCTCTGTGAGGTATTTTTCTAGGGAAGCTCGTATTGTGTTCGCAGTTGGCCCTTCCTGCAAGTTTGGTTTTTGAAAGCTAGGTCTACCAGCTGCTGTCATTTCCCACTTCTCCCAGATCTGCACTTACCTGACGTACCAGGTGCCAGGCTTTCCTCTGTTTGCAGAAGCTGGCAGCTCAGGGCTACTCTCAGTCTGCCTGGAGCTGCTTCTTGGGTTGCTGTCTTCTTTCACTTCCAATCTGTCTTTGGGATTTTTTGATCTTCCCATGGCCTCTTTTCAATAGTTGGGGCACTCCTTCCTCTTCTAGCTAACATGAACAGGCATTTTTAAATTATATTCTCAACCTTTTAACTGAGTCCACAAGGATACACTGCACAGCTCTGTTACTCAGCCACCATTGTGACCAGAAGTCTCTCTCTCTTTGTGGGTTAACTGTGTCTCTTGCAGACAACAAATGGTTCAGTTGTTCTTGATCCACCCTGTTTGTGTCTTCTGATTGACAGGATAAGACCATTAGCACTGAGAGTTATTACTGTAAGATTTTTACTGGATCCTGTCATTGTCTTGGTTTCCTGGTGCTGGTTCTTTGCTTTTCCTTTCTGTTTCACTTTCCTTTTGATGTTTCCTTTCCCGTGTTCCTTGGTGCTGCTCTTCTCTCTGATTCTCTCCAAGATTCTATAGTGTATTTTCCGCAATGCCACGCTAGTGGTCTCCAATTTCTTTAGGGTTTATTGTGAAAAATTTTACTTTTCTATTAATTTTCAGGGATAACTGTGTTGGCTACAACAACCTGGGTTCAGACTTGCTTTATTTTAAAGCTTGAAAGATTTCGTTCCAGATTCCCCTGGCCATTAAGGTTTGTATTTGCATGGGTGAAATAATATTGGTTGTATAATATTTGTTTTTCTCTTACTGCTTTTAATGTTCTCTCAGTTTGTTGAATTTTTAAGATTTTAATTATCATGTGTCAGTGTGAGATTCTTCTCTGGTCAAGATTATTTGGTATTCTATATGCTTCTTATACTCGAAATATAGTATCTTGTCCCAGATTCAGGAAATTTTCTGCCATGACATCCATGAACAAATTCTTTACATCTTTTGTACTGTCTTCTGTTTTCACACCCATAAATGTGAAATTGATTTTCTTTGAGTTATGTAGCAGGTGCTATATTCAACTGCCTTGATCATTTCTTGCTTTGGAGTAATCTCTGAATGCAGCATTTAATTTGTCAACCTTGTCTTCAGTCTGCATTTCAGTCCTCACAATGTTGCTTCCTCTGTTTTCAGCTGAATTTTTCATAAACTGAATTTCAGCTAGATTTTTCAGATTTTCACCTGTCTACCAAAATGTTATTTTTGTCTTTTACAAACTCACTAAATTTTTTATCCATTAAAACCATTATTTGTTTAGTAAATCCTCTTTAAGCTCACTAGTCATTTCTAGCATGTGTTTATATATGTCTCTGTTTTAATTACTTTTTCGTCACTGTGACTCACTATCCAACATCCACAACTCAGGAAGTAAAGATTTATTACAGCTTACAGTTTCAGAAGGTCATAGTCCATTCACAGGAGGGTGGCTGGGAGATGGTGGAATTACATAGTGGGGCCACAGCTAGTGCTGGAACCAGAATTCCTGGGGCAGAAATACTTGTAACATTGTGGTAGAGAGAGAGACTGAGAAGAACAGAGCTAGCACATGCCTCTCTAGGTCAAGCCTCTACTCCTTCCAGCCAGGTCCCACCTCCCAATCCTATACAGTAACCATAGGAACATGAGGCTTTAGGGGATACATTCCAGATCCAAACCATGATATTCCACTCATGGCCCCTGAAAAACTCATAGCCTCCCCTTAAGCAAAATTTAATTAGTCCCTTTTCAAAAACTAAAGTCCCAAAGTTCCAGCACTGCTAAAAAGTCCAAGTCCAAAGTCTAGTCTCCTTGAGACTTAAGGCAAACTCAGCTGAGAGCTCCTGAGAAAACCAGAGTTAAGCACGTCCAACATAAAATGGCACAGGGTAAACATTTCCATTCCAAAAGGGAGGAATAGGAGGATAAAAGGCAATAGGACCAAAACAATTCCTAAACCTAGCAGGACAAAGATTAATTCCTGTAGTCCCATGTCCAGCACCTGGGATAAGCGGTGGTATGATATGAACTCCAAAGGGCTTTCGTGGCCCCGCCCCTACAGCATCACTGCTGACTGCAGTCTTCATCCACTTGTCTACCAAAATGTTGTTTTTTCTTCTATAAACTCATGAAACTTTTTATCCATTAAAACAATGTTTAGTAAATCCTCTTTAAGCTCACTAGTCATTTCTACCATTTGCTTATATATGTCTTGTTTGCACTAATGGACTGTTTGGTCCACTTGTTTTTATGACTACCTTTCCTATCTATACATTCCACTATTTCATGGCCCATGATATCAGCTTCTGGAGAGTCAGGCATATCTGCTTGTGTCCTACTGTCTTGCCATCCCATGACTCTGTTGCCGAGGGACTAGTCAAGATGTTTTTCTAACTATTTATGAGAGTGTAGGGGGAGGAGTGTGCTGAAAGATTGCAGTGTTCTGAGCTAGGAGCAGTCTGCTGGCCTCTAAGGTGTCTTGTTCACAAGAAGGAAGAGGAGAATAGGGATGAGATAACAAGGAGGAAGTGGAGGAGAATTAGCAGCAGCAGCAACTGAAAAAGAGGAAGAGGAGGAGCCGGGTTAAGAGACAGGTAGAGGAAAAGGGAAGGTGGAAGTGAGAGAAGAGCCAAGGTTATATTATACCTCTTTCAAGAACACACCCCAGTGACCCACCCCCCCCCTTTCTTCACTAGGCCCCACCTCCTAGAGGTTACACCACCTTTCAATAGCACCACAGGTTGGTGACCTGTGGGAGACATTTCACTTTCACATTTCACACCCAAGGCACATGACCTTCGGTAGACATTTCACTTCCAAACCATAACGGCTACTGCCTTGCCAATAATTGCACTGATGCCTGCCCCCCTTCCTATCACATGGATGAGAAGTCGCAGCTCTTTTCAATGGCCCAGTCTTCTCCTCATGCTTCGACCTCGCTCACTAGGACTAGATAACTGCCGAGCATCTTTGCTATCCCAGGGAAATCAGGGCCCAGCACCCACAGCTCAGCTGTCCTGCAGATCATACTGCTAGCTCATGTGACAACGGAGAACTTCAAAGCTGCCATGATCAGGGCTGTTGAGCACAATCAGCTGTTCACCATGTGAGATTACAGAAGTAAGAGTCCCTGGCTTTTGTTGCAGGATCAGAAGGATGCGAGCCTGAGCTCTGTACTATCTTGTGAACCACAAAAGAGAATGTGCATGCAGCAGAGAGTTCAGACAGAACCAACAAGTGGCCTGCGGGCTGCTGAGGCTGGGCTTTCCCATCATTAAACCAGCCCAGCATTTGTCCCTCACATAACTGCTCATGGCCAGGGAAAAGGAGAGTGCTCCCTTCTTCCACTTCCTTGGCCCAAGGGAACTCCTTGATATTGCTGTGACTGACGGCCACTCCAACTGGAAGCCACAGGAAGTGAGATACACAAGGAGTACATCTGTTTCACTCATGCAGGGCTGGGTAATGGGTAGCACTGAGACAAGAAATGAAATCTCCTTCTTTCCAGTTAAGGAAATTGGAATACCAGCTCTCATGGTAGCCCCATATTTATTCAAAAGCTTCATATTTGCCTTTCTTTATGGCTGCATAGTATTCCATTGGGTATAGGTGCCACATCTTCTTTAAGCATTTCTCTATTGATGGGCAGGTAGGCTGTTACCAGAATTTGGTTATTATGAGTTGTGCTGCTATAAACATGGACATACATGTGTCTTTTTGGTACACTGACTTTATTTCTTTTGGGAAAATACCCAATAGATCAGTAGCTGCAGAGCTTCTATGCTTTGTCACCAAATTTTTTCTAATTGCCATAGGGCATTGAAAGAAGCCTAGTCATAATTTATTTGACCATGGACTTCTTTTTGAAAGAGTACCCTGGGGCTGGAAGAAGAGCTCAGCAGTTAAAGCATTTGTCTAGCAAGCTCAAGGCCCTAACTTGGGTTCTCCAGCACCGCATAAACTGGGCATGGTGGCCCACACCTATAATTCCAGCACTGAGAACTGCTGTGAGTCGAAGGCTAGCCTGGGCTCCATAGTGAATTCGGGACCAGCCTGGACCACAGAGTAAATTCTATCTCAAAACGTATTTTTGGCTAAACCTATAATCGTAGCACTCTGGCAAGCTGAGGCAAGCAGATCACAAGCTTGAGACCAACAATGGACAACTTCAAGAGTCCCTGTCTCAAAAAACAAAACAAAAAACAAAACAAAACAAAACAAAGAGCACCCACTGGGAACAGTGAGATCTACTGGAAAGATCAAATGACAAAAAAAAAAAAAAAAGAATTCACATTTAGTGACTTTTGGATGAAACATCTGAGAATCTACTCCCATGATGCTTTGCACCTAAGAACTATCCTCTTCACTAGCTGTGAATTTCATGAACAAATATAAATTTGCCCTGAAGTGATACAGGAGTGGCAATCTAAATCAATCAGCTATCTCAAGGTCAATGTAGAAAAAGTTGAAATGCTTTGTGAAACTCAATACTTAAAAACAGTCAAATTCGTGGGAATATTGTAGGTATAATATAGTACATAGCCTTTCCGGTAGGTATACAGTGGTAGATAAAAGTGACAAAATCTTACAAAAGTATGTCTTCTATAAGGCAGATACAGAAAAAAAGAACTGAATAAATATATTTCATTAATAAAAATACACTGGTATCTATAAAAACTGAGGCCTGAAATAGCAGACGCGGTTTTCAATGACTGTAACAGAAATACCTTGTTAACAATGCATCTGGGGAGCAGAACGCCCTATTTAAAATTCCCTGGATGTTAAAAGTACTGCTAACAACTTTATCTCATATAGACAGGAATGCTGAGACTGAATAGAGAAGCAATTTTGCCCCAACAACTCAGTGGAGTTGGGAAAGGAGCCAGGACCTCCAGCCCATCAACCAGGGTCTGATGCAATGCAAGAGACTCACAGTCTGTTCAGGTATTCAGCACCAGATGAGCATACGCACGAGGTCTCATACGTGGTTTCCCTGTAGTGTGTGCCCTTTCCCATGTTTCTAACATGGTGTGAATAACAGCTGCATCGCTGGCCTGATCTAACACAGCCAGGTGAGTAGAGCATCACAAACTACCTTTAGGAGAACGTGGTACAGGTCATGGGCTCTCCATTCCCGAGGCTGTTCTTGCTTCTTTTGGTCACTTATACTCTCAGGGATGACAACTGCTCCTAAGCAGAATCAAAACAAGGGATACTTAGAAAGTTTCAGGAACGTCACATTTCCTGAAATCTAAAGCTATTTTTTCTGAAGTAAGTGAGAAGTGGTATTATATTGAGGCTTGAACCCAAAGGCTTCACACTGAGTTACACCCCAGCCTCCTGTAATTTAATTTAATTTATTTAATTTTTCAACACGATCTAAGGAGCTCAGCCTGGGCTTAAAATTGCACTCCCCTAGACTCAGCCTCCCAGTGCTGGCTTTACAGGCATACGCCACTGGTCTTGGCTCATATTCTCTAATTGTGACAGATTCAACTGAGGTTTTCAAAACTTAGTACAAGGAAAATGGCATGAGCGAAGGGACCTAGAGAGGGGAAGTAACTCACCCAAGTTCACAGAGCTCAGCCTTTCAAGGTGAAGGTCCAAACCAGGATTCCTGGACTCCAGTATCTCTGGTTTTAACCAACATGTCTGCACAGCCCTCTGCTAACATCAACCCAAATGAGATATGAGGGCCTGACTCTGATGTGCCAGCAGAATCCCTGGCTCCAGGACACCAGAGGAATGGAAGAACAGTGGCAGGCCAGTCCCAATTCCTTTGTCCAAGGGGGCGTTTCCCTTCTGGGTCTTTCCACTCCTACCCTGGGTCATTCTTGAAGAAAGCTGGACTCAAGAAATCTCATATGATGACTTCTGATGGGGGCAGTACAGCCAGGGGAGGATACTGCTGTTCTGCTACTCTGGAAGCCTGCCTGGGACAGTCATATGAATGTAGAACTGGCTCCAAAACTGCAAATGGGACATACAGTCCAAGGCATTTCTGTAACCCAACCCTGGAACAGGGTGAATCACTGCAGGAATCAGCAAGTATGTTAGATATAGCTCTCTGAGTGGCAGCTTGTGCATGTGCTTTTGTTTAGCAAGTGCTTGAAGTCAAGGGAGTCATTGGTTGGGAAATACTTTTTTAACTTAAGATGCACTCCTGTCACTTGGGGATTAACTTAATTCACCTTAAGTAATAAAGACACATTTGAAAATGGAGGAAGAGGTGACAAAAGACCTAGATCCTGGCTTGAATCTCAACTACTAGATGCAACACCAGGACTAGTTCAATGGAACTGACGCTCAGGCTTTTGCCTTTCTCAGCAGGGTCTCTGCCTGGCACCCCAGTGCCTCTCTCACAGTTGGAATTCTAGACCTGCACATGTGCCTCCCTCTGCCTGTAATCTCTTCCCTTGAACACTTTCCTCAGGTGGGATTCCGCATCCCCTCAGGCCTCCTGTCCTTCTGGAACCCCTGTCATGACCGGCTGAGGCCTGCCTGAACCTATACAGCAGCCTCCTGGGTGTCTCCACATCTTGCAGGGACTCAGCACCCCACTCCTCACACAGCACAGACAAGTTTCTCTTCACTAGGTTTTTGAAGAGGGCATTTTATTTCTGCATTCTCAACTCAATGCCTTATAGTACATTTAATAAGGCTTATAGACTACAATGATTCACAAAGTGTCATCAAAACTAAAAAATGTTCAGGGGATGTAGCTTAGTGTGAAGGCTTTTTGGGTCGGATCTCCAGTACCAAAACAACAAAAGCAGAAACAAAAACCCAAAACAAACCCTCTTAAAGCGTCAATACTGAATTATTAAAAATGCAAGTTTTTTTGAACTATTAAAAGCTATAAATCCGTAGGGAAACTTCTTATTGTCAAGGGCGATTTGGATATTTATGACATCATTTAAGTACTATACAAAATTATCAACTTAAAACTAGCTTGCTATACTTGATAAAACATTTAATTATTGTATAATTAACTCACCCCTAATGTGACAGATGCCTTCCTTGACTGGGCCAGACCAAATAGTATTGCAGACCTTTGCACCTGTTTTGAGAAAACCACTTGATTATTTCTGGTTTTTCCAAGTATTTGCTTATTTGTGCTAAATTTTCATATACAAGGACACAAAGTTACCCATAAAAGTTGGCAAAAGAATTTTATTGCGTGGCTTAAGGAGGTCTTTGCATTCGAATAACAGATAAGCATTTTTCCACTTCTTATTCAACCTAGCTAAGTATTTCTGGCTTCATCTGAATGGCTGCGATATTAAACTATGAAGAACACCTTCCTTTCCTATGTACTTTGGTACAATTATACAGCAGACATTTCTTCGTTCAGGAAATAAAAAATACTCTTAATCTAAAATCAAATGGGACCAAACACAGCAATACCAAATTTCTGCACCTCTTGATAAAAGGTTGCAATAAAAATCAAAACCGTATGCTGCTTAACGTACAAAGATGACATATCTGCCACAGTTTCAACCAAACCTTTGTGGGAATGCTTCGGCATCTGGGTTTATTTCTGCCACCATCTCACATATGTCAGGTGGAAGTGTACCACAATCAACAAGAATTCAAATATCGGACTCTAGCACAGGAACTGTCTCTGAGGGCTTAGTAATATACAAACAGATAGAAAAAAAATTGCCTTAAGAAACGTTTCACAATTGTTTGACTAAACACCTGAAATGTTTTTATCACAGCTTTCATATATTAAAAAAATTTCCTGCAGAGATGAAGCTTCTTGATGAGATAAAACCTAGTCACTATCATCTGACCCACGTTCTGAGCCTCTATCCGAGGCCTCATTGTTGGATCCCTCTGGTTCTGACTCATTTCCAGAGCCTTGGCCAGAACCCTCATTGTCAGACCCTCGCTCCGATTCACGATCTGACTCGGCACTTGGAGAAGCCGGGCGCGAGTCGTTCTCCGAGCCTCCTGAGGGGCTTCTCGCCGACTGCACGGACTCATTGTCAGATTGGTCGGAGCCTGAGGGCCTTCTCTTTCTAGCTGGTTGGTCACTATCAGAATCCTCGTCTGACTGCTGTCTCCGGGGCCTCGGGGGACTTCCGGTCTCGCTGCCAGACTTGTTTTGGTTCTCATCGGAATCACTCTCTGATGAGGCGTGCCTCTTGGGCCGTTCATCCTCGTCTGAGTCGCTGTTGCTGTTGCTGTTCCTGGGATGTCTGACAGAGATAAGTGGGTTAGACACTGAGGAATCTGACTATCTCGGGCTACTACTGGTAGAGAATGTGCTTTCACGGGACTTAATATTCTATGCCTGAATGTAGGCAGTAGTTTGTATTGTAATGCCTGTATTGCATACTAGTCAGTAAATGTATCACAAACAAAAGGATTAAGAAACAGCTATAAATCAGAATATGCACCAGGATGGATTACTGTAATTGGGTTCTGTCAGGTACCTGTCATCAGAATGAAGCATTTCCCCATTTCATATTAAAAAATTATGCAAAGGCAGGGGTGTATTTGTTTATCCCTAAAAATAAATTCACAGCCACAAAGTTAAAACCCAGGATTCTAATAGCTGTCAAGACTCTGCTGGAATAATAGGAAGCTTCCCCGTTCTATTACCATCTGTGCTAAGACCTGAAGAGGGGTGAGGTCACGTATTTTTGTCTGGGATGCGCTACTATAGTAGGTCCCCTCCACCATGGTTAAGACATCCTCAAGACAGGCAAGTGGGCTAAAAGGGTCCTCAACTTATTTACCTTTGTTCTGTGCTTGCCCACATTGCCACCTGATATTAAAAAGGAAGGTAAAATCATGCTTATGTTTTGCTGGGGGTAAGAGGGAAGTGGAGCTCTAACTGTGGCTTTTTGCAATGAGCTACATCCCCAGCCTATTTTTTAGTTTTCACTTTGAGACAGGGTCTTGCTAAGTCTCTGAGTTGCCCAGACTGGGCTTGAACTTACTTCCTCCTGCCTCAGCCTCCCACAGTGCTGGGATTACAGGCTTATGCCACTGGGCCTGGCTAGTGTTTATGTTTAGAATGGTTTCCTGAAGACTTTAGAGTGAGAACTCATCCTTAATCACTGGGCCAGCTGTTTTGGGACATATATACTGCTC
Source organism: Ctenodactylus gundi (assembly GCA_004027205.1). NCBI lineage: Eukaryota > Metazoa > Chordata > Mammalia > Rodentia > Ctenodactylidae > Ctenodactylus > Ctenodactylus gundi. The sequence goes on along the minus strand of PVKB01005592.1, from coordinate 41,265 downwards.
CGGTATATTCCATAGTTTGGTTTTTATGCATAGTCCAAGGAAGAAATAACAAATCCTACAGAGTCCAGTCTAGGAAGGTTGAGAGAGGTTGAAAATTAGTTTTTTCTGAACGAAAACATCCCTACAAATTAAACACAGACTTTTGTGCCTATATGAAAGAAGCCAAACACACATTATATAAGTCAGGTCATTCTGAGAGACTACGAAGAGGTTACAGTATATGCACTCTGTATCATCTTAAAGGCTAGTGGATCCTTAGTGACCCAATTCACTTCATTTCATCTGGCAAAATACACAAACAAGTTCACATGATAGTAAGGAAAAAGTTTAACTGATGCAAGTGGCCCAAATAAGCTAGGCCCTGAACTCAGGCACAGGACTGGCAGCAGCTCAGCCTCAAACCTCAAATTGGACCTTTCTACCTTCAAAATTTGTTCGCAATCTTTTGTTTGTGGTGTTGGGGACTGAACCCAGGACCTCAAGCATGCTAGGCGCATACTCCATCACAGCCACATTCTTAGATTCTCTACCTTCACATTTTAGCAAGGCTCATTCTTTGAAATACACAAATTTCATTCCCCTGGCCACACATGCCTCTTAACCAGCTGACCACAGGACCACTGAGGGGGCGAATGCAAAACAGTGCTTTAGGGAAAAGCAATCCAAATTGTGTCAGCCAGTGTCTTTAGAGCAAAAAAGAAGTATAACTCTATAGATGGTTTTCTATAGATCTCTACCCTATGAGGCCAGTCTCCCACAGCACCTTTAACCTCTTCCCTCAACTCTAATCAACCAGGAATACTTTTTCTTCTTTTGGTACTCAACTCAAACACTTTTTCCCTTAAACAGCTTGTAACAACTTCTATTATCAACAACTCCAGGTAAGGTATAGTCCTTAGAGCAGTAAGAGCCAAACTTAAGCATTAACACTTATCCTACCATAATGTGGTTTGGTTCTGTCAATCTCTACTGCCTCTCAAGAAAAATCTTCATGGAGAATGTACTGCTCCATGTCTTTTTCTCTGTATCCCTAGTATGTCACACATGATTTCACAGAACGGGTGTCCAAATGTTGAATATTGAGAGTCAAATGAAACAACAATAATAGAGGACTTTGGTGTAGTACTACTGGTTAGCAAGAGAAGAAACTGATAAACTTCCCTGTCCTGACAAAGCCAGGGTCAGGCCACTTATAATATGGTGAGTCAATGATAGGGCACCAAAATGATACTCTTCATTTAGAAGGATGTCCCTTAAGAAATCTCAACTAATATCCATGAAGAAATGAGATTTCAAACAAGATTTTCTTCTTTGAGGGAGAAACAGTAGGGTACAATGACAGTTGAGGAAAAATGTCTCCTAAGGTTTTCTTCCAGCTATGATTGCAAGCAGCTGGGGGGAAAGACATTTTGGCACAGTGACCACTCTGCTACCTGTTTCTTCCAATTTTCAACAGTCTATTTTCCCTCTTACTAAAAGGGAAAAGAAGAAAGCATATTTTTCCTAGAACAGACAGGATGATTAGCAATCACTTTTGGCTTACCCACATCATTAGGAGAATGTACCAAGGGAAAAATTCCTACCCTTCATCAGCAATTTTCAGTTTGTCCTCATCTGAAGAATCATCACTTGATGATATTATGGCTTTGGATTTTATTTTTCCCTTCATTGAAGGAGGCAGACGTTCTGGCTTGGGCTAAAGAAAGAACAGCAAACATAGTAGATTACTCAAGACTCTGAGATGAATTAGGGCATGTTCTTCAATTGTGCTTGTATTATAATGACATAATCACATAGCTGTGGATAAACTGGGAAAACAAACACTGAGCCTGAAGAAGCTGAAGAGAAATAGACTCCAGGGTACTGCTAATTTTTATGTCTGCCCGAAGACAGGAAAGCAGTACAACAAACTTACAGCCTTTTTCTTCTCTGCTCTTGGTGGACGGCGCTTCTTCGGTTTGGGGCCATTTTCTGTTTCATCCTCATCAGATCCTTCTTCTCCCTTTGGAGGCCTTGAATAGACAACACCCAGAGTTTGTCCAAAGCCATCCTACCTATGGAGTCTAAGACTACTTTGCCATCAAATTATTCTTTGTATGAGTGCTGACCTCAGCTGCACCCCTGCTGCTGTGTCTCAGGTGTGTGTGGAGACCATGTTGTTTATGTGAGGTCTGCAACTTAGTCAATGCTGGGCTCCCTCATTTACCAGTACCTGAGTGCTGGAATTATAAGCACACGCCACCATGCCTGGCTTATATCGTACTGGGCAATCAAAGCCAGGGCCTTATGCTTGCTAGGCAATCATTCTAACCTCTGGGCTATTTTTCCAGCCTGAGACAGACATTATTGTCGCTTTACAGAGAAGAAATAGAGACTTAGTGACTTTGCCAAGACTGCACATGTATACACTGTGATCTTCTCATTCTACATCATATATATTTTCTAAAAAAATACTGCAGCTTCAAAAATACAAAAAGACAATGGTGATTATGTATGTTAATCCTTGTAGTTCCTTGTAGTTCTCAGGAAAAAAAGCTTTGGAGCTATATAGCAGTAAGTACTAGAGGATTTTGTAATGGGGTTTATTTTGGGGTTAAAACAAGATGTTGAGGGCACAAAAGACTTCACACTGGAAGATCAAGCGGTTACTAGGTGTTTGAAAATTCTAAGCAGAAAGTAAAGTTCTTTGCCAATTTTATAAGGTTATTAAAACAGTAATAATAACACTGCAATTTTACCTTCTCCTCTTCTTCTTCTTCCTCTCACTACCTTCCTCATCTTCGCCTTCGGGCTCACTCCCGCTGCCCTTTCTTCTCTTCTTCTTTTTAGAAACAGGCAGGTCATCATCAGTGTCGTCATGGACAAATTCATCAAACTCGCCTCCTTTCTTAGAACGCTAAAACCCAAGCAAGACCAGCGTTAGCTATTTCTAGGCTTGTGTAACGTGGGAAGACTACTAAGGTGTAAGAGGAGGCCATGCACACTGTATTCTATCAGTCACTTGACAAGTGAAACATCTCATACTAACATACACAGAAGACAGGCTTGTCTAGGTCCTATTCTAGACTTTAAAAAATTACTTGCTAAACTTCTTATCATGACACATGTAACCCCATCCCAGAAAAAGATCGAAATTCAAAACAGGGTTTCTAAATGCTTATTGTTTTTGAACCACTGTGAAGTCAAATAATTTTAAGTTGAACTATTGTTAAGTGATTGACCATCTGGTCTAGGGATATAATTTGGCAACCCAGGACACACCTCGGATACATGAGGGCCTGGGTTTAACCTCTAGTGCTGCAGAAAAAAATAAGTAAATCAATCAAAGTCAGTGACCATTTGTACGGATACTATTAAACACCTCTGTTTTGGAAGACTGTTCCTCAGTAAAGGAGGAAGTCAAAGCTAAGGTCTAAGTGCAGAGTAAAATTTAAGCAATTATCTTCAATTGTGGAAAGCACAAAACAGAGATCCATATCAGGTTTTACTGTATCTTACCCGCCCGCCACCTCTTTTCTTCTCTTTTGTTGCTTCAGTCTCGCCAGTAAACATAAGAATATTTTTGGTCTTTTCCACATACTGAGCCCGTTGTTCCAAAAGTTTCTTTTGTTCTTCCTTTTCTCTTAGACGTTTCTCTTCCTATGAGAAAAGACAATAGGAGAAACAAAATCAAAACGTTCTTATAATGAAAACCCCACGGCTACCCTCCCAGGCAAAGGACTTGTTTGCTGACACACACAGTATATGTGTGCACACAGTTCTCTCTTAATTACACCGCACGAGTACCTGCTCTTTAAGAAGCTTCTGCCTTAACAGCTCCTTTTCTTGCTCTTGTTTAGCCCTCAGCTCCCGCTCTTCTTCGTCCTGTTTGCGTGCACGCGCCACATGGTACTGGGCCTGGCTTAGCAAGTCAGAGCACTGCCTAGTAAAACATTCCAGGTTTAGACATCCATGAATGCTGTTTGTTCAAACAATCAGAGCATGTTTTCACTCATTTAAAAAAAAAATCCAAAGCAAGATGAGCTGATATCTATGTGAAGTTTAAATTAGCAGTTAACTCATAATAAGTCTATGTTATCAAGTATGTAAGTTTCCAAACCACGTTTTTCCAAAGCATAGCTAAAAAATACCCAATATTATCCTCACATCTGACTCAAGATTCTAGTAACAAAGCTGACAACAGTGAGATAGAAGAGCAATTCTCCCTACGACCTACGTATTTGTACTAACTCAACTTTGCCCAAGTCCTTGAAAGTAAAAAGTTTTGATATAGGCTAGTAAGTCCCTTGAAGTTAATTATGAAAAACTGACCGTTAAAGGGCTAGGAGCTCCTGTTTGTTGCTGTGACAGTCCAAACCAGTATCACTGCTACCCCTAAAGTCACCCTCCAGGAATAGTAGTATTACCTGGCTTCCGTGGCAGCAAGGGCCAAGTCGAACCTCATTTTATCTCCCACTTTACTTAAGTAACTGAAGTATCTAAATGAAACGAGAAAACACTTTTCTTTAAAAATATCTCAAGAATAAATGAATAGGAAAAAGAAAAAAGACAAAGAATTCTAATGAAATAAGGTTCTTTAGATTTTTAACCTATTCTATAAAAACATTTTGAGAAAAGACATTTACTGACTTACGTGAATTTATTTAATTCATAAAGGGTTAACATCTCAATAAATCATATATATACAACTCATTGTAGGAAAGACCAACAACCCACTCAGTGTGTTTAATAAAATATAAGTTCATCAAGAAAGGCAAATATAAATTTAATATTATCAGTAAACTCACAAATAATTTCCCCCCTAAATCAAGAAATAATATTTAATAAACACTAAATTTATCAAATATATCACCATGCAGGTTAGGGGACTTAGGCCATTAAAGCACTTATAGTTTACCAGGCAAGGCAAGAAAAAATAAACAAGAATGTAAATATGGCTGGACAGAAATAAAAGAAATATCAGGCTTTCATTTTACCATATACTGAATTACCAAATAAAAATGATAAGGTTAATAGAGTGTAAGCTGAATAAATCTGTTAAGTAATATTTAAGAGGTAAGATCTTTTACCTAACTCAATAAAAATCAGAATTCCATAAAAGACACATTGGTATAAAAGTAAAATCTATACAAATGAGTCTAAAATCTTTCACTTGTGTAATATGCTGATTATGACATGGTTGGATTAATGAAAAATCTTGGGCAAGTTTGTAAAGCTAGCCAGCAAGTTGCAGGGGTCAAACAAAACAATTCAAATCTGAAAGGATCCTGGTTATAGTTCAGCATCACCTGATGGCAAGTATCTTTTTTTGCTTAAACAGTGCCACACTACTTATTTTTTTGTATTGGGGATTGAACCCTAGTTCTCACACATGCTAGGCTACAAGTATATACCACTGAGCTATATCCCCCAACCCCTAATAGTTACTTTTTTGAGGAAAGTGATTCTTTAGCACCTTTTGAGACAAAGTTACAAAGAAACAAACTATTTTAGAGGTTTCTACAAAATCACTACCTGTGTGCAAGCTCTAGTTCCTTCACAGCATTAAGTACTTCCTTAAGATTACTTTTTTCATCTTTCAGGACAGAGGTAGCTAATCTTTGCAAGACCAAGGCCACATTAAACATAAGAACTGTATCACTAGGAGCCACATGTCTAGCCTGAAATAAAAAAAAAAAAAAGGCAAGTATTTCATACAATGGAATGACAAGAAAAGGATTTAAGCATGCCAGTAGGCACGTGGATAGACATAGAAAACAATTTAAAAATACAATGCTGAACAGAAATGGCAGAGGAAAGAAGCAAGATTTTCTACTACCTTCAGCAAAGTCTGTTTGCATTCTTGCAACTTCCCACACTTGAAGAGCGCCCGTGCCAGATACAGCACGACTTCAGTATTTTGGTGCTTATAGAATTTTCTCAGGCAGTTTTCATACTACAAAAAAAAAAAAAAAAGGTAGTTAAAAATACTAATCAGGAGACATCTTCATTTTGTAGTAATATTTCTAGCAATTTAAAAGCTCTATAAAATGTACTCTGTTTTTTGGTTAATTTCAGAGAATAATTTAGGAAATGTCTTTTGACATTGATCTGGAAATATTTCACAATATAAAAATCTGATCATTGAAAAACTTAGAACTTGAAATAATTTTTTTCACTTGAAATTTGACTCCTGTGGAGACAATGTGTACAAAGACTGGAAACTCTATTTATTTTTTCCCCTCTCAATCTGTGGGAGAGCAAATCCAGGGCCTTGAGCATACTACATAAGCATTTCACAAGTGAGTCATATCCTCAGGCCTGAAAATCCTTTATCATATTTTTAGTAATCCTACCTCAAATACATTTATTGACCAATCATTCAAAGTCCTATACTTTGATCCTTTGGGTTACACTTCCTAATTCCTTTAGAATTTTCAAATTTTATTTATGAGCCTAAGAAGTCTACAGTTAATTTTGTTAAACTGTTGGTAAAACTAATACAATAATACCGATATTAATTTGATAGGAATATGGCACCTTTAACCATGGAACACATCTTGTCAGAAGTAACAAGGGATGTTTTGAAAACTAGTTTTTTCTTGAATATCTCCAGTGATTAATCTGTATTTATAAAAAGCAATATGATCATTGTGTCGCTCAGGAAGCTTTATCTCCAAGAACAGAACCTCTGTAGGTAATTTGAGTTCTGAGAGTCCTTTAGAGTAGTGCTTTTCCAATATTTCAAACATGGACAATGACTCAGTCTTTTTTAAAAAAAGGTAAGCCACTCTAAAGCCTGGAGTCTTCTACCTTTTAAAGAAGCTTTTTCTTTCTAACCATATTATATCCCACAAAGCCCAATAATGTCTTACTTTTTAATATCATGTAGATAGCATAGTATGACCTTTCAGTATCAAACACTTAACAAATATGATAAGCATAACAAAATCAACAGGTAGGAGACAATCTCTACAGTCTGTCTGTCTTTCTGTGGTAGTGGGGTTTGAGCTTGGGGCTTTCACATTGAGCTATACCTCCAACCCCCATTTTTTTCTTTTGTTGATTTTGAGAAAAGGTCTCACCAAGTCACCAAACCGGCCAGGCTAGACTCACTCTTGTGATCCTCCTGCCTCAACCTACTAGTGCTGGAATTAGAGGCATTCATCACCATTCCCAGTTTAGAGTGTTTTTTAAATTTTTTATTTTTTTAAAAAAAATAGGTAACTGAAGCTCAGTACAGTGATGGTACCGTTAGTCCCAGGAACTCAAGTGACTGAGATAGGAGGATCACCTGAATTCAAGACTATCCTGGGTAAAACAGAGACCTCAATCTGAGAAATAAAAACCAAACCATTCTGAAATTCAGTTTAGTTTCAGAAAGTGAACAAATATTAAATCCTACTATTCACTGGTACTAATATATTAGGAGTGTGAGTGCTAAGTAATTTTCATATTGGATTCTGCCAAAATGCTATGAGATTAAGGTATAATTATCTCCATTTTATATATAGGGAAACTAGGTTAAAGATGTTCTTTGCCCAAGACTTGTCATTAGTGAAGGAAACAGGATTCCTGTCTGGATACCAAAGCCTGGCCTGATCATTACATAATTATAACCCTCTGAATAGATACAGTATCATAAGAGATGGCATGCAGCTTCCCAACAGGACCAGCATGGCTAAGAAAATATCTGTTCATCAATAAACATGGTAAGAAAATATCTTGAAAGGCAAGTTATTACCATCTGAACAGCACTGATATACTGCTTTTGTTCCACATAGATGTGTGCTAAGTTCAACCACACGTCACTGATATCTGCTGTTGCTTCTCTTACTTGGGCAAATACATCTCGAGCTTCACGGAAATACCCCTTGTGTGCCAAAACAGCTCCTAAAGTTATAAAAAGAAATTTAACAAATTTCTAATTGCAGCCAGAAAATCAGCTAAATATCCAATTTAAAAATACCTCCATTGATTTCAACTGGAAAATAATCTCATCTATAAATACTTCCTCTGCAACATTAACTGCACAATTACAGATATTCAATTATTCTAATCACCTATGCCATTAGCAGCATACAGATTCTTTGCATCATTTCTGAGAACCTGTTTGTAGATGGCCAGAGCACGATCTTGATGACGCTTTTCCTATATAAAGAAATAAGCATTATTTTAAAAATTCCAACAAGAAAGTAGACTATCAGCTCTAATTAAAAAGACAAAAGGAGATTGCCTTTTCTCGGTCTCGGGTAGGCTGATGCAAAGTCTGAAGCCAAACGTTGCCAAGGGCTAGCATGGAGTAAGTGTCACTCTGTGTGGACGGCTGCTTTAATATCCTCTCAAACTTCTTTTGGCCTGGACCCCATTCTTGTTTTGCCAAATGAAGATTACCAATCAAAGACCAAGCATCTGGATGATCCTAAAATGCACATATAGAAGAAGCAAAAATCTGTAATTTAGATTGAGAGCAATTCTCTTTGCAATAATGACAGCTGAAGAGGTTTGAAAGCTACATTATAGCAGTGGTTTTCAAATAGATAGTTGAGACCCATTACTGAGTTGCAAAATTTAGTGTGTAGTTATTAGAATACAAAATACAACATTTTTGAATAAAGTAAAAATACCAGTGTGCTGCCTGGCCATTGGCAACAGTAAATAAGGATTTGTAAAACTTTCAGTTGCTTGCGCGCATGCACACACGTGCACGCACGCACGCGCGCGCACGCACACACACACACACACACACAGGTATTAGTCTATAATGTGAAATCTAATTCTCACTGTAGACCATAACCAAAAGGTTTAGATGACTTCCATTCAAAATATTATGATACTACATAATTCTACAAACTTTTCTCACAGGGTACTAGCTAAATCCCAAGTAATAGAAACTAAAGAGGATAAAGATGCAGGTACCAGGTTACATGGTGAAATAAAAATGAAAGAATAGTATGAGAAGACAAGAACAAGGAAAGAAATGGAAGAGACTTATAAAAAAATTGTCCCTATTATATGATTAATAATGTAGCCTACTATACTCTTTAGTATTCTAATAAGTAAATAAAAATAAACAAAATCACCATCAAACAACAGAGTATACCAAGGTTACTTTAAAAATATGGTAACTATTAAAGGGAAAAACTGATTTGGAGGGAGGGGTAAAAATTGAAAATAATTATTTTTCAAATCTAATAGCCAACATTGCCAACCTGATTGATCTGAAGAGCTTCTTTAAACCAATCTGAAGCCTCATAAAAGTTTCCTTTATCCCTGGCCATGGCTCCTAGCCGCAAATAGCCTATAAAACATACATTTAAAAATTTTAACACATGGAATGTTAATCAGTTGTAAAGAACAAGATCTTGTCATTTGTAGTAACAGACACTGAACTCAATAAGCCAGATAATACTGCATGTTCTCCCTAAGTGTGGACTCTGAAAATGATCGGATGAAAGCAGAGGGAGACGATGAGCAGACAAGAGGAGAACAGTACGAGGGACAGATATCTATCTAGACAGTGTAATCCAGGCTGGTCTGGAACTTGCTATCTATCCCTGAGTGGTTTTAACTGAAATCTTCCTGTCTCAGCCTGGGATCACAGGTGTGCACCAACAAACCTAGCTTAGATCATAATCTTAGTCATATTTTAGAAGCAATTGTACTTTCTTAATACATTCATATAAAAAATAGAAAAGTCTCACTGCTGAATAAACATCAAACACCAATGTAACAGAGTAATTCTGTCGCTATCAAGTTCTGTGTTTTAAATCTAAGAGGCAGGGATAGGGGTACAGGTCAGTGTTTAGTCATGTACCTAGCAAAACTTGCTAGGGTTCAATTCCTTAGTACCACTGAAGCTGGGTATGGTGGTACACACCCGTAATCCCAATACTTGGGAGGATGGAGGACTGCTGTGTGTTCAAGGCCAGCCAGGGCTACATAGTAAGCTCAGGATCACCCTGGACTACAGAGCAAGATCCTGTCTCAAAAATACAAAAACCAAACCAAAACAAAAATTAACAGGAAACAACTTGGAGCACGTCTATTTCCAGTTTCTCTCCAATGTATATTTTGTATATATGTATAACCTGAACACAAACACTGTGATACCCCAAGTGTTGATCTGGGCTGGTTACTAAGCCAATAACACATTGATAGGACATTCAGCATAGAGATGTGCTGGACAGAGACAATTTACATCCTAGGTTGAGTTAAGAGGGACAGTTTGTGAAACATCATGACACTATGTAAAATGACACAACTCTAAAACTTACATGCTATTTTTGGAATTTTCCATTTAATATTGTGGAACTATGCTTGACTGTGGGCAAATAAAAGCTATGAAGAGTGAAACCATGGATAAGAAGTTTACATACTGCATGGTACATAAACTATTAGTTTTTCCATATTCTGTAACATCTAGGTTGTAGACTTCAAAGTAGGACATTTGAGTAATAAAGAGTTTCAAGGAAAAAAAAACCTTCTCTTACTAAACACTGTTAAATATGTTTACACGAAATCCAAGCAGGAGAGTTACAAAGGTAAATCCAGTATCAAAATGTGAAGGGTGGTTAAAAGCTTGCGAAGAGAGCTGAAGCACTTGACATGCCTAATCACTGACTATGGGCCACATGCTTTTTGTTGTTTCTTTTCACTTTCTAGCAAAAATAACTGAAGTGCATTTTTTAAGGTCACACAGCTGCCTTGAAGAAAAGGGGACAAGAAAACCTTAAAGTTTTTACAATTGGTGCCAAGATTCTCCCCACCCCCATCTAAGTTTCTGCCACTATTGTAAGAGTTTAGGAATTTTATTACGTAAGGAAAGCTTAAAATTCTTACAGTCAACATAATTGGGATGTTCTCGTAAGATGTTTTTATACAGTTTTTCTGCTTCATGAAATTCACACATTGCCTCATATAGCCTGGCTAAATTGTAGGATGTGGTAACAGAAATGGCATTATAATAATGTTCATCATGTTCAGCTTCTGCTTTTGCACGATCCAATGATGCCAAAAAATATTTCTGAGAGAGAAAATAAAATTACATAGTTAAAAGATTTAGTTGGTCCACCTAAAAAAAGTATGCATTCAACCTGATCAAGCATGAAAGAGGGGAGATTTTTGTTTCTCTACCTTTGCCTCTCCTAGGTTTCCAAGTCTAAAATGGAGGGCACCAACATTATTCAGAATCTCTGGGGGAACATCAGCCTGCACTTTCTCCTGAAGGATTCGTGTTGCTGTTCCATAGGCTGAAAGGGCACCCTATATTTTTTGGTGGACAAAATAAGATTATGTCAAAATAAAAGAAAAATGCATTAGGCTAACCAAAAAACTCATTATGAAAAGCACAACTCTTATTACCTGTATATCGGTCTGTTCTAAGATCTGTGCTAATTCAATCCACGCTTCAACATCATCAGGATACTGTTCTGTGACCTTCTTCAAATGGCCCTGGGATAAAAGAGATGATTAAACTAATGCTGTGAAAGTAAAAAAACAAAAAAACCCCCCAAAAAACAAAAACAAAAACAAAAACAAAAACTTCCTTAACCATTTACTAAGGCAACTGTGACCTAAAGGAGAACAAGCTCAGCTAGTGTTGGGGTCTTCAGGGCCCGAGAGCCTCAGCATCGCTGACCTTGGCCGAATTTCTTCCTTCCCACGAACAAATGTTACTGCTTGTAAGTTAAGCCAGGGGTTGTTTCGCTTAAGCTCCTGGAACTGCTCCTTATTGCATCCTCCCTCCCCTACTCCTTCCCTCCCCCTGGGTGACCCCACGGTGGTTGAGGCCTTACTGATTGGCCCAAGTTAACTACCTCAGTCTATTTAAGCCCTTGTACTTCCCTAAATAAATGAGACGGCGATCACTGAATCGACTGCCAGATTATGTTGCCATCACTGAATCGACTCCCAGAGTATGTTGCTCTGTCGTCCCATCCCTCCTCGGCTGCTCCGAGGGGTCCCCACGGGACGGAGATCCCTACAAGCTAGTATCATAGCTCTTTCAGAAATAACAAGAAAGGAGGGCTGGGAATCTTGGGATAGCTAACAGAAAATAGCTAAGGTTTTTAAAGAATGTACCTTGGCAATATCTCGTTTTTCTTGATCTTCTGAGGCAGCATAGAGAGAGCCAAGGATTTTCATAGTTTCATAATTGTTAGGATAAGCTTTCAAAACTTTTTCAAAGCACTGAGATGCATTTTCTTTGTCACCTCGATAAATATACATTTGTCCCAAACCAAAAAATGGTAGCACAAATGAAGATGATGCAAACTGTGTGGCTTGATAGTAGTACTGAAATGCTTGGTCATAATCTTCCTAAAAAAAAAAAAAAAAAAAACAAGACTAGTATGTACAAAAGTGCAAATGAGACTCAAATTCTAAATATTAAGTAGTAGATACATAAAACAGTTACAAGATCCTGTCACCTGAACGTGGAATGACCTTGCCAGTTGGTAGCAGCTCTCGGCTTGCATAGCTTCCACTTCAGTATTATGAAAGGCATGAAGGGCCAGGTGCTGGACTTTGCTGTAATCCTACAGAACAGCCATAGAAAACCAAAAAAGATACCTGAAGATCAGCTGAGATAGGTACTCTGTGAACAGTAGCATGTCATTTATCTGTAAGATACATTTCCCTCTTCTCCTTAATCCACTGATAATAGTTATGGCCTAAAGCTTAATCCACAATTCATTATGAAAAGGCAGTTAACATCTATAGCCACAATGTAAAGCACTGTGGTCAGCAGCTATTAGTCTACCAAGTCTTAGGCTATTAATTCTGCCTCAAGTTACTCATTTACAAAATGAAGATAAGATTATTTATCTCATAGGTTTTTATTTATTTATTTATTTATTTATTTATTTATTTATTTATTGAGACAGGGTTTTACTCTGTAGCCCAGGTTGGTCCTGAACTCAATATGGAGCCCAGGTTAACCTTAGACTCACAAGGAATCCTCCTGCCTAAGCCTCTGGAGTGCTGGTGTGAGCCATCATGCCTGGTTTATGTGGTGCTGGGGAATCAAACTTGAGTACTTAGCACTTAGTGCTTTCTAGGCAAGCGCTTTATTTAACCGCTGAGCCATTCCTCTAGCCTCTGTATAGTATTCTTTTTTTAAAGACAGAAACCCGGAACATACTTTTTAAACAATGCTTAGGGTTGGAGGAATAGCTCAGCAGCAAGCGCTATGCAAGTGCTAGACACCCCAGTTTGATTCCCCAGCACCACATATGCTGGACGTGGTGGTGCATGCCTGTAATCCCAGTGCTCAGGAGGCTGAGGCAGGTGGATTGTCCTGAGTCCAAGACACATCTGGGCTACATAGTGAGTTCAAAACAGCCTGGACTACAGAGTGAGACCCCATCTCAAAAAAAAAAAAAAAAAAAGAGAGAAAAAATGCTAAGCACTTGGTAAGCACTGAATGGACCCCAAGTACCTAGTGTTTAGTAAGCAATGAATGCATACCAATACCAGTAGCACAGTGATTTTTTTTTTTTTTTTTTTTTTTTGTATTGAGGATTTTTTTTTTTTTAGACAAGGTCTTGTTCTATAGCCCAGTCTGGTCCTGAACTCACTTTGGAGTCCATACGGGCCTTGGACTCATGGCAATCCTCCTGTCTCTGCCTCCCGAGTGCCGGGATTACAGGTGTGGGCCACCATGCTTGGCTTATGTGGTGCTGGGGAATCTAACTCAGGTCCTTGTGCTTGAGCATTTTTAACTGCTGTGCCATTCTTCCAGTCCCTGTAATGAGGATGGAACCCAGGGCCTTTCCAATGAACTGCATTCCTATCCCCAGCCCTTCTTTTCTTTTTTCTTTCTTTCCTTCCTTCTTCCATCCCCTCATTTTATTGATATGTATAAGTGCAAAATTTAAGGTATACATTGGTTTTGGGCATTTTGTGCACACACATATCTAATCAAGGTAACAAGACCTTCCCCTCTCCTTTTAATCCTCCCCCTACCCACTCCCACAACCCACCCCCAGGCCCCTGTTTCCTTTATTCTTTCTTTCTTTCTTTCTTTCTTTCTTTCTTTTTTTTTTGAGACCAGGCCTCGCTCTATAGCTCAGGATGGTCCTAAAATCACAATGTAGCCCAGGTGGCCTTGAACTCTAGGCAATCCTCCTGCCTCAGCCTTCCAATTGCTGGGACAACAGGCATGTACCTCCATGCCCAGCTAATGTTTATGTAGTGCTAGGGAATTGAGTCAGGACCTTGTGCATACTAGGCAAGTGCTTTAACTGCTAAACTATATCCACAGCCCTTTATTTATTTTTTTAACCTGAAAAATGTCTCACTAAGTTATTCAGGCTGGGCTTGAATTTATGATCTTTTCACTTCAGTCTCTTAAGAGTACTAGGATTAGAGCATGCATCACCATGCTTGGCTAGTGACTCTTATTGAGAAGACTGATATATCTGTGAACTTTTTTGGTATCAGGTTTTAGTAAGTCAGATTAGCCTTTGTTAATCTTGGATTTGGTATAAATCTAAAGTATCATTACTTTTATAGAATTAGTGGTAGCTTACAAAAAAACACAACATGATAAACAAAAATGTCAATGACTTGTGGCCTACATAGGCACAGATAAATTCTATTCTACAAGAGTCTCATTCCTGGCCACTGCACTGGCCTAAAATAAGCCAATTCAAATCTCTGCTTCTACTGAGCTAAACTGCTAAGACTACTTCATACACATGCCCTTTTCCTTTCCAATTAACTAGCAACCGTCTTCTAAAAAACTAAGAGGGTTTTTTTTTTTTTTTTTTTTTTTTTTGCTGTGGTAAAAACCCTTTTAACCACTTGCTTACTTCCTCATTTCTCTACTGTAAGTGGGAAGAACCTTTATTTTATATTTACATTTGCTTACATCTTTGTGTTTCTATGAACTCTCTGGGTGTAGAAACCATGCCTTCGTCATCTCAACACTCTTATGCTGTTGGGCTCAACACAAAGGTGCAATAAATATCAAGTGAATGAATAAACAACTAGTTTCATGTCTCGATAACTAACACAATCCCTAAACTGGAAAAAAAAAAGTGACATTTTCAATTTTTTCCAAGTTAAAAAAAAAAGAAGCATTGACTAAATTCAGGAAAACAAAAATCAGATTTAAAAATAAATGACTTCTCCTACCTTTTTGAAGAAAAAATGATTTGCCAAATGGTTCAACACCATAGGGTTGCTAGGATCAATAGTATAGGCTCTGGAAAGAAGCTGGACACCATTTTTGATGGAATCAGCCTAAAAAAAAGAGAAAATATTGCAAAGGTGAAAAGATTACTAAATACTTTTCTAAAGTTTTCTTCATAGTCTCAAGAAATAAAGTTGTATGAACTAAGTTCAAACATAAATATATAATACTTGCTTTAGTTAATATTCACCAAGTATCAGAATTTCAAATAATGAATTAACAAACTGTTAGAATTTAGTCTTACCAAAATTTAACTAGAGGAGTATTCCCACTGTAAAGACCACCCTTGGTCCCTGATATTAAATGACGCATATAATCAATGTACTTAGTATCACAGTCTTAAATAACTTGATCTTAGGGAAAACAACAGAAAATACCACCAAAACTACATTATCAACAGCTTTATTGCGTTTTACTAAATTGTACACTCTAGGTGGGTGATTAGTATGTGTTAGGTTGAAAAAGACATCAACTTGTATCATTTCACCATTGTAACAGGAACTAGAAGCCTCTTTATGATTTAAAAAATCTATATTATATCTGTAACAAAATCCTTAATATTTGGGGGGAAGGGAATTACATTAATTTCCCTCTTTTCTTAATTTATTACTCAGTTCTTGCTTGAGATTTATCTACTTCATTGGCCTCCTGCCTCAGCTGTCTTTTTGGTGTGGCAGATATCTATGGATTATTCAACAGCTCTTTTATCCAACTGATCTTGCTAACAGAATTGAGGTTTTGGAGCTTGGTTTTGGAGCTTGCGGACATCTGATTTCAGAAAACAGCCAGCATTCCCCAACCCTCTTGCCCAACTCCCAGAAGTAAGTCATGACTGGTTTAAACCAGACAAGATGATCTATTCCTCCACTCTGGAGACTGGCATAAGGTAGAGGATTTCATACGGGCACAATGTCTTTTTTGACTATCACAACTGGGGCAACAGACGCTCCTGGCATTTAGTGGGCACAGGACTGAGATGTTGCTAAACATCCTAAAATGGCCAGAATAGTTAACTACATTAAAGAATTATCTAGCCCAAATATTAATAGTGCTGCTGATAAGCTCTGGTAATCCCATTTTGGGCAATTAACAGAAACACTCTGGCGATCTTCATTCTCAATATACAATAGAGATTTTCTGTGATAAAGTTTTTTATTCCTAGCCTTTCCTCACTCTTTATAAAAGTAATGTACAGTGAGATGGCTGAAGAGGTGAGAGACAGTCATGATGAAGAAAGACCACATGTCAAGAAAAGATAGACAGATGTGGAAAAAAATCCAAAAGTTTTTTAAAAATTAAGTATCTCAGATAAGGGACTATACACCTGTGTATCAGTTTGGAATGCAATGAATTGCAAGAAAAAAAAAATACTCCAATGACTTAGAAGTAAGGGTTTTAATAATTTACTAAATCAGACATCTATACATTCAGAGTTGGCACCTCATTGTCCTTAAACGCAGAATTATTTTGTTAGTGTGGATGGTCACTCATTTTGATTTGCTTTTTAGGATTTTTATCTCAATAACTGGAGTGTCATATATCATCCTGTACAGGTACTATACTACCTTTCTATAATTTAAAATCTTGATTTCTAAAAGATATATTTGGCCTCAAGACTTTTAGATAAGAGACTCTTGGTGTTGGTCTGGTAAACAATTTAAAAACTAGACAATATCATATACCTCTTTATTGTTGAGTTCTAGGACAGCCAGTCCAACCAAAGCTCCTACACATTTGGAGTTGAGTTCCAGGGCTCTGCTGAATGCTAGACGAGCTTTCTCCAGTTTGTTAAGTTTCACAAAACAATGACCCATTCCTAAACGAACTTCAGCTACAAAAAAAAAAAAAAAAAAAAGTCATTTAATCAAACTGACATTTTTAGGGTTCAATTATAAAAAATGCTTAAACATTCTCAACTTGTAAGTTTCAAAATCTCTCAGGTTAGCCTTAGTACAACACAAGAAAATTTTTTGAACTACCAAAACTTGGTTTCCATAAAGGATAGATCATATAATTCTCCTTTCTTTCCCACAGTAGAACAGCACAGCTCTAATACTTATGGTATTTCTGGTATTTTTCTTATCTTCCAACACTCTGCTATGCTGTACCTTCTCCACTGTGCCTGGTTCAATTTCTCATTTTTAGGAGAATTACTTATTTATTGTTACTGGGGATTGAGGCCAGTCCTCACACTGAACTATATTCCCAGCTCATTAAAAAAAAAATATTTTTGGATTTTCAGACAGTGTCTCGCCAATTCACTCGTTTCCCATGTTGGGCTTGAACTTGTAATTCTGCCTGCCTCAGCTTCCCTGAGTGCTGGAACTATAAGCCTGTGCCATTGGGTCAAGCTCTGAAGAGCAACTCTTAATGGACAAATATTCAACTAAGACCTGAAAGAGTGCAGATGCACATGTAGAGATATACACCTATGTGCTTCCTCATTTCAAGGTCATGTCAAACCATAAACATTTTCCTATGTAGGACAACTTCTCCACTGGTCACTGGATCACTTCAGCTATTTGAGGTCGTTGCTCCAGGAGCCCTCCACTATTTTTTCTGCATTATAAAATTTTCCTCTTTACTGAATTATTCTAATCTGTGTACCAACATGTGCCTATCTTATCAAAATCTTCTGCTAGATTGCCATTTTCCTTTCCAAATGCCAACCCATCTCTGTTAGTCCCTTGACAGCAAAAATTCCTCCAAAGAACTAACACTTATTGCCACTAATTCCTTCCATTTTCTCTTGAAACCACTCCAGTGAGGGGCTCACTCTCACCAGTAAACTTTTTATTTTTAAATCAAGGTCACTAATGATTTGTACACTACTAAATCCAATGATCAATGATTCTGTGTCTACTTTATCTGGCCCAACAACAGAATGTGACACTTGTCAGTCACCTGCTTCTTCTGCCAAGAACTGCTGATTCCTCTTCATATTCCTAACCTCTAAATGTTAGCAGGGTTCTGGGTTTCCATTCTTGAATTTATTTTTGGTCTATACTCCATTTCCTTGGTAACTTCAGTCTTGTAGATTTTACACCAACTATATACTGATTACTTCAGCATACATCCCTTGCAAGAACTCTAAGACAAAGGTCTGACCTCTTCACTTGTGGACTCTAAAAGCATTCAGCCTTTTCATATTCGAAACTATTTCCTCTTGGTCTATTTTCCAAAGGCAGTAAAATGTAACATCATTCTAGTTGCTTATTACCTTCGCTCTTGCTTTGCCTCACACATCGCATTTAGTTGATCAGCTCTCTCGCCAAAATATATCTAGAGTCTGATCATTTGTCCCACTTCCAATATTACTACTCCAGTGTGAACCCAACCACACCCAGACATGACCCAGATGACTATAATAGCTTTCCCCTGGTCTTCATCTATTCCTGACCTCTTCTCTTCTATCGCATTCTAGTCTCAAGAAGTTCAAATGATCCTCATAATCTATGAGAGACCATGCAATTCTATCCAAAGCCTTCCAAAGAATTCTTATCTGTCAGAGTAAAAGGGGAAGCCCTTATAATAATCTACGATGAAAACTACGAGCTATGAAAGAACAAATACAGCCCAATACCATGATAGTAGAAGACTTTAATATCCCACTATCACAAACAGGTGAACTAGATAAAAAATTAACAAAGAAATATTAGAGCTAAACCATGCTATGGAAAAATTGGACTTAACTGATGCTATGATTTGAAAATGTAATATCCCTCAAAAGCCTCATGTTATTTGGATGTTAAAAGGTGGAGCCTGGTCAGAGGGACAGAACACTGGAGACTGACCTAGAAGGAGCAGATGTGAACGCTGCTAAATCCAATGATCAATTCCTCCCAAACCTTGCTTCCTATTTGCCACGCCATTAAGAGCCCTCCAGCTGCGCTTCTGCCATTGTGTTTCTACCATGCCAGTACCCATGTATTAACTGTGACCTTCTGAAAATGTGAGCTAAAATAAATCTTTCCTCCCTTAAATTGTGAATTACATATTCTGTTCCAGCAATAAAAAAGCAACTAAGACATTACAGAATGTTCAAGCCAACATCAACAGAGTACACTTTTTTCTCAACAGCAAGAGACATTTTCCAAAATAATCAATATCAAAGACCATAAGGCATATTTGTTTATTTAATTATTTATTTTTTGAGACTGAATCTAACTCTATAGCCCAGGCTGATCCTGAACTCACTATGTAGCTCAGGCTGGCCTTGGACTCAGCAATCCTCCTGTCTCAGCTGCTGGGAAATCAAACTCTGGTACTTAGCACCGAGCCATGCCCTGCCATGTTTAAATAATTACAAAGAAATTGAAATAATTCCTTGTATACTTTCAGATAATAATGGAATAAAACTAGACATCAGTATCAAAAGACAACTGACACTATACAAATACATGGAGAATAAGTAACATATTATTCAACAAGTAATGGGTCACAAAAGAAACCAGGGATGGAATAAAAAACTTCCAGTGTCAAATGACAATGGAAACATCTTATATATCATAACCTGTGGGGCACAAAAAAGCAGCACTAAGAGAATAATATATAGCTATGAATGTACTTATTTAAAAAAGATCAGAGTGGAATAAAATGGAAATAAAACACAAAGATCAACAAAATGAAAAGTTGGTTTTTCAAAAGAATAAATAAGATCGACAAACCACTAGCTAAACTAACCAAAAGAAAAACAAACTTCATATCAATGCAATCAGAAATGAAAAAGGGGAATTAAAATAAAGACATTGCTGAAAATCAGGGAACTAAAAGGAACTATTTCGAAAATTTATACTCCAACAAACAAATTGAAAATTTTGGAAGAAATGGACAAATTCCTAGACACACATAAGATACTAAAGTTGAACCAAGAAGAAATAAAATTCCTGAATAGATCAATAACAAATATAGAAATTAAGGCAGGTTGGAAGCAGCACAAGCTTGGGGTCTGACTTGGAAAGATTGTACCAGCTTGTTAAAATTGGGAGTTGCCCAGGGCAGAGCTTTCAGGTGTATGTTGTTGACTTGGTGCTGGCAGGTGGGGAACTAAATAAAGGAAGGTTCTGGCCTTGCCTGAATTTGCAGACGTTGACCTTCTCCTATGTCCCTTGGCTTCTGTCTGTAATTAGCAGCTCTCTAGCCTCCGCCATGTGCTTCCACCCTTTCTGGTTGCCCATGAAGGGCCTATGTGAGACCTTTTGGACTTATGAACTAAATAAATCTTTCCTCCCTTACTCTGTGGATGTTGGCTACTTTGTCACAGCAATGAGAAAGAAGACAGAAATCAGTACCAAAGAAGTGAGGTGGTTGCTGTGACTTCACCTGACCATGTGGCTTGGAAGCCTTTGGAACTAGTTTGCGGGAGGAGTTTGGAAAGGTTTGAGGATGTTAGAAGGAGAAGCCTTCAAGTGCTCTGAGCCAAGTTTGATGGAAGATTTTGGTCGGAGCTCAGAAGACCAGAATGCTGATAGAAGTGTGGATTGAAAATGCCAGGCTTAAGAAGTTTCAGATGGGAAGAACTGTATTGGCAAGTGGTCTAAAAACCACTCATGCCATGCTGTGGCAGAAAGTGTGTCAGCATTTTGCCCTTGTCCAGAGACTTTGAATGCAACTGAGATTCAGGGCTGTAGACTACTTAATCTGGTGAAGAAAATCTCAAAGCAGGCCAATACTCAAACTGCCACATTGGTACTGTTTGCAGCTTTTAGCTACTTCTATGGTGAAAAGCAGGAAATCATGGCAAAGAAAAATGATACAAAAAGTTTGTAAGACTAAAGTACAAAGTTTTGCAAGGCTAAAAGTGACAGCAGAAGTGAAACAAAAGAGCACAGGGATGTTAAAGAGATTTGCATTAAGAAGAAGCCACGTACTTGGAACTAAGACTGTAAAAAAGATTCCTTTAAGGTGTCTCAGAAATCATCAAGATCCCACCTTTTATAAATTAAAAAGGGGGAAAGCAAAAGACCTTGCTGTAAGAACACCACCCAGGGCACCCTGCAGAGCCAAAGAGGGAAGTATTTGCCAGAGTCCAGCTGCCTGGAGTTCAGCCATCCAGGCACTTAGAGGCTGCTGCAGCCAAAGGCGTGGAGGACCACCAGCCTACTGCTCCAGCCAGTGGCAGGTCTTGGCATCACCTACATGGTGCTGGCTTCACAAACATGCAGAACACAAGAGTTGTAGGGTCACAGAGACCTCCATCCAGATTTCAAAGGAAGCCTTGGGGGCCAGGCAGTGTGGCCCTGGGAGGGCAGTGTATGAGGTTGTGAAGCAGAAGCCTAAGGTACACAGGAGACTCTAGAAATCTGGAGACATGAGAAACATGGATTACTAGCCTAGGAAAGCAACAGGCTGTTAGGGGAGTCAGCCCAAAGGAGAAGCTACGGAGTTTGCAGTTGAGAGGCATGCTGTAGGGGCTGGGCCACTCACGACCTCTGGAGCTTGCATCTCACCACAGTTTACTCCAAAATGCTGGAAACAAAGCTATAGGATTTAATCCTTGCCCCACTGGGTTAAAAACGTGTTTTGGTCCTATTGGAGTCTACCTTCCTGTTCCTCCCTTTTGGAATGGGAATGTTTATTCTGTGCCACTGTATGTTGGAACTGCTTAGCCTTTTGATTTTCAGAGGAGCTCACAGCTGAGTCTGCCTTGTATCTCAGAGGAGACTTTAGACTTAGACTTTTTAGCAGTGCTGGAATTGTTAGGACTTTGGCAACTCTTAAGAAAAGAACGAAATGTATTTTGCATAAAAAGGCAGACATGAGTCTTTTTAGGGGCCAGGAGCAGAATGCTATGGTTTGGAGCTGAAGCGTCCCCCAAAAGCCTCAAGTATTTGGATGCCGTGGGATAACTGTAGAACTGTGTACTGTTGGGTAGGTAGGGCCTGGCTGGAAGAGGTAGGTGCTTGGGGTTTGACTTGGAGGGATTATGTCAATGTGTTGATACCGGGCAGTGCCTAGGACAGAGCTTGCAGGTGTTTGTTACTGACTGGGGGGCCAAATGTCAGGGAGGGGCAACAAGCCTAGGTGTGGGGGACCCAACTGGCAGCTTGAACTGAGTAAAGGAAGAAGAAACCTTGTTATAGCTTCTTGCTGGGAAAGCCCTGGCCTTGCCTGAGTCTCCAGATGCACTAGGCTCATGCTTCACTTGGCTGTCTGCAATGCATATTTTTCTCATTTATTTCCCCACTAGAATGTGAATTACATGAAAGCGGGTACTTTTTTCTTCTTTGATTCACTGCTGCATTTTCAGGATTTAGAACAGTGCCTGGAACATATTAGTATTTAATAAATATGTGTTAAATGAATGAAAAGATACAATACAGAGTAAAAAAAATACAGTTAAAAAAAAGATTCTAATACAATCTACTAACCACTTTTTAAATCAAACAAAAAACTTTAGAAAACAATCTTGATCTTGTTATTTCAGTACTCTGACACTGTCTTTTCACAAATGATTTTATAAGCACCTGCCAAATTTTCTATATTTTAATTTGGGCTGTATGTGAGCTCAGACCTAAAAATAAAGTTTTTCTCTTACCTGGACATCCTGGGTTAGTACGTAATGCTTTCTTATAATAAGCAAGAGCTCCTCTGTAATCTTTCTTGTTGAATGAAATGCAAGCTTTACCTGTGATGATTTTAAAAAGTACAAAAGTACTGTCTGATTAAAAAACACAGATGTATTATGCTTCACAGCTTACACTAACTTGTCTACATAAAATATATTCATCAGTAGAAAATACTGAAAATAGTGAACATGATTTCATTATTAAATTAGGACATACTAATCTTTGCCTAAAAATAGAATATTCTCTTATATTGAATGTTATAAAGTAAGAGTTTAAATAGTTCCCAGTTGTCTGAGTACTGACTCTTTAAAAGCAAATTCTTAATTGGTATGTATTTATTTTGTAATTTCAACAATGATCTGTTTAGATGGTTTCATTTTTAACAATATAAAGCTCTTCTACTTTTCTGTCCAACTCAGATCTATTACAAAGAGATGCAATCTGGGAATGTGCAGGGAAAAAAAAAAAAAAAACCAAAACAAAACAAAACAGATTTCTAAATGATGCTACTGATTGCTCACCAAGAAGGGCTGGAATATTATTTGGAGACTGGTTGAGCACAAAATGAAATTGTGCATCAGCTTGATCCATTTTATCACCTTCAAGCAGGCAGAAGCAGGCTCTTCCCAACAAATGGTTCTGTAATGTAATGTGTTATCTTAGGCTTTACTAAGGACTAACCACAATTTACCATAAATGTATAAAACTAAAATGAAAACCAAGGGAAGGAGATATAGTACAAATTCCCTATCAATGATAAGGTGTTAAGTTCCCAGTAAGCAATTATTAACTGCAAAATAAGAATTAACCCTGAAACGTAAATCTGTACCAATAACAGTGGCAAAAAGAAAAGTTCAAATTCCTTAAAATAAGTTTTAAAGTCACCTGGAAATACTGGAATTATTGCCTCAATATGTAGGTAAGTTCTACACACTAAATTTGCCCATATTACCCTAACAGTATAAGTGCGGAAAGAATTCCATTTATTTATTGAAAGACAGGGTCTTGCTCTGTAGTCATGGCTGTTCTTGAACTCACTATGTATGCCAAGCTGGCCTTGAACTCGCACAGTAACTCTCCTGTCTCAGCCTCCAAGGTGCTAGGATTATAGGCATGCACCACTGTGCCTGGTCTGTATTTATTTATTTTTAAAAGAAGATTAGAAAAGATTTAGTCACAAAAGTACAATATATACTCCGAATGGAGTGTTGGCATTATGCCAAGAACTCCAGTTTTGATGAGGAACGCTAATTTTCAATTATAAAACAATGTTAATATTAACACACATTAATTTAAAAAACGGGATTGTGATATTTCCATTGTGTATTAATCCTGTCCATTAACCCTTCTCTACCTCTTGATTCCCTCCCACTCTCAATAATATTATTTTAAGAAAAAATCTTTCAGGAGCTGGAGGAATGGCTCAGCAGTTAAAGCGCTTGCTTAGCAAGCGCTAAGTCAAGTGCTAAATACCCGAGTTTGATTCTCCAGCACCACATAAGCTAGGTGTCGTGGCGCACGCCTGTAATCCCAGCACTCGGGAGGGTGAGGCAGGATGATTGCCCTGAGTCCAAGGCCAGCTGGGGCTCCATAGTGAGTTCAGGACCAGCCTGGACTACAGAGCAAGACCCTGTCTCAAAAAAAAAAAAAAAAAAAAAAAGGAAAAGAAAAAGTCTTTCAAAAAAAATCTGACTATCACACACATTTTGCTTGCATGTAGTATTTTCCCTCTTTCATAAATTTAAAGAAATCTGCCTTATTTTACCTGATCATACATGATAATCTTATCGGCCATTGTATACAACAGGGTTGCCTGTGTAATAAGATCCTTCTTATTGTCCTTATTCTTTTCTTTCCGAGCCTGTTGTACATAATAGGCTGCCAATGTATCTAAGCAGGTCATCTGGTCCTTTTCATGGTCCCTGTAGTCCAAATTGCCATCTATACGTGCTGCTTCCAACAACTTAACAAACTCTTCTGTTTTTCCTTGTTTGTAGTACTCCAACTATAAGGCAAAGGATCAAATTAGAATTATAAAAACACAAATCCATATAATAAACTGTACACAAAAGTTTATAGTAGCTTTACGTGTAATAGCAAAAAACTGTAAACACTGAAAATGCTGATTAACAAGGGAATGGATAACAAGTTGTGGTATATCCATACAATGGATAATATTCTACAACAAAAAAGCAATGAACTATCAATATATACTACAACATGAATAAATCTCAATTATGTAGAAGACCAAAAGAAGAGTACTTATCATATAATTTTCTTTATATAAAACTTTAGAAAATGCTTATCAATCATTAGTAACAAAAAGGAGATCAATGGTTGCCCTCAAATGGGAGTAGGATAAAGGGGCGATATGGAAGAAACTTTCAGCATGATGGATATTTTCATTAATCATTTTTTTTTTCTTGGTAGCACTGCAGATCAAGCCCAGGACCTTCACAGTGCCAGCCCATTTTGATACTTGATTTTTAGACCCAGTCTCACTAAGTTTTTACATTGCCCAGACGGGGCTTGAACTTGCAATCCTCCTGCCTCCCTGACTGCTGGGATTACAGGCCTGTACCTCCACATCCAGCTCATATTCATTAATCCTGAATGTAGTGATGGTTCCACAGGTATGTATCTATGGCATGGCTTAGTAAATGGTATACTTCAAGTATATTCATCTTACTATAGGTCAATTAGACTTCAATATATTAAAGTTGTGAAGAAAACTGGAATCATTAAAAATATTTTCAACCTGCTTCTTATTTAGCAATAGTTAATTCCAAACTGTTAGGCATGGCAACACAGGACTATAATCTCAGCTCTTAAACAGGGTTAGGGAGAAGGATCTCAAGTTCAGGCCCAGTATAGTGAGGCACTGTCTGATAATTAAAACCAAAAAATTTGTCTGGGGCAGTAGCAAAGAGTGTGAAAACAATGGGTTTCATCCCTAGCCCCAACCCCACCAAATGTTCTAATGTTCTAACAAGCATTGTCTGAGAAAGAAAACAACAATGGGAGATAAAAAGAATTCTAAAGAAAAAAACTTGTGTTCTAGGTCTAGATCTATCAAAAATTATTTGTGACTTTGGGCTTGCTGAATAATTTCCCTGGGTACCTTTTCATTTACAAATATTAAATAAATAGCCGTATTTATTAACAACTGCTTATGAGGTCAAATCCCATGCTAGGAACTTCACATGGATTTTCTCTAATCCATACAACCATCCTATGGAATGAGTACTAATGTCCTCATATTAAATGAGAGAACAGGCCTAGAAATTCATCATTTGTTGAAGGTTATACAGATAGCTGGCAGCTAACCTGATGTGAATAAAGGCCTCTCTAATCCCAAAGACCACACTCTTTCCTCTGTAATAAGCTACATTCCAAAATGTTTCATCACTTCATTCCACCACAGGAGCCATGCTAATCCCCCAATATTCAGGATTAATGGTTTGATTGCTACAGAAGAGGAAGAAATGGCACTTCAACCAAGAAGGCACTGCTTGATAGTAAAATACTACTTCATACATCTATATCCAAAGGGAAGAAATTTCTGCAATTGGCTAGTGTATGAAATACAAGCCCAACTCTAAAAGTACTTCTCTGTCCCTTTTAGAAGCCTCTTATCTATCTTCATATGAAAGCAACTCGTGGTACACTTGTTTAGGAATGATCATTGTATTTATATTATCTCTTCTTTTAAGAGGGAGTGGAAAGTACAGAACTTTAGGCTTGCTGACTGGATTTTCCTGAGAATTTTCAATAGTGCTCACATTGTGAAGGAAATCAAACAGGACAAAAAAAAAAAAGATACATTTGAGATAAACACCCATAAAAAAGTTTTGGAACCTAACATAGAATATTTAATGGAAAATATTTCACTGTCATGGAAAGCAATGTTAATGAGTGGCACATTATAGCACACTGTTTTTTCTTGGCATATTTATACATAAGCCAATCTTTACTGAACAGTCACTAAATAATTGGAAACTCAAGATAGTATTATACAACGAGTAAATTTTGCCTCTGCCAACATACGCTAGTTTACTAGTAGAGCAGCATATCAGTAGCATATTGGCCTTACTATTCCAAAATAATGGAACTGATTTCCATAAAGATGGTATTAAATATAATTAACTTATCATATATCCAAGTTGGCTATTACTATACCGAAAACAAAAACCACGTATTTTCCTAACCAACAAATAAGTACATTTGCTACATGAATACTGACCGCCAAAGCAATCCATATGTGCAGCTGTGTATGTTCCTGCTTCAGAATACTGATGACTTCATCTCCCTCGGGTAACTGATCAAAGTCAAGTTCAATGACCTAAAAACACAAAATGGAGGTTTTACCGCTTCTTTTTCTTAAGCTCAGTTTTCTCTGTGGCTTTTTGTCACTATGCATTAGATGTTACGTACTTCTAGTCGGGGTAGGAATACTGGTATTTAGAAAACACATGACAAAACAGAGAATACTGTAATACCCAAGTATAGAGTAGCAAACAAATCCTGCTAGCTGTCCCCGCAGCACCACATCTACAATGTTTTCCACACTAAAGTATCACAAGGAGACCCTGCTTAACTTTTAATACAAGCGCTGATAAGCACCCTGGAGACCATGAAGCCATGCAGAGCTGAGTATCACAGTACACATGAATCATGGAGGCAGCATTTCAGGGTCACATACACTCCCGAATGCAGGTAAAAAAATTAAACAGAAAAACGTTCTGCAGTTAGAGAGAGGTAATGGTCACACAACTTTGCAAACATTAAAGACACTGAACTTTTCAGTAAAACATATCTATCGATACTATATCACGAACAAAGAGTCTGAAAGTGTCAAGAAACCCGAACACCAAAGCCGAGGGCCTTCTTCAGGCAAACTACAGATCACTCATGAAGTAGGCGTTGGTCAGGGCGAGAGGTCAATTCTAAACCCTGGGTTCTCCAATTCGCTAATGACGCTTTTTATCAACACACGGTATCATGACAGACTCGAGTTTCTAACTCAGGTGGGGCTTTCTCCTGTCCACAGCAGGGAACGACAGCAAGTGTGGGTACCAGGTGGACCCCAGCGCCCATTCTGTAGCCTGTGAGGTGCTTCACGGTTCATCGAGCATGCTCACGTCCCTGCGCCCACCAATTAAGA
Source organism: Ctenodactylus gundi (assembly GCA_004027205.1). Taxonomy (NCBI): domain Eukaryota; kingdom Metazoa; phylum Chordata; class Mammalia; order Rodentia; family Ctenodactylidae; genus Ctenodactylus; species Ctenodactylus gundi. The sequence continues at coordinate 13,355 of PVKB01005592.1, read as the reverse complement.
CCAGAGCAGAACACTGTCAGAACCGCGCAGCGTGGAGCGGAACTTATGGAACTCTATTCCGAGCGGCCTCGGGGCGCTCGGGGCTCGGTGTGACCGACTCAGGAGAGCGCCGGGGCTGGGGAAAGCGGGATTAAGCCCGGGTGGGGGGTTCTAATCCGGGCTCCCGCGGGGGCACGGCTCCCTTCCGACACCAAGTCGGGGGCCGGCGCCGGTTGGGGTCGCACGACTCCCCGGCCCCGCCCGTTCCGACCCGGCACTACCTCGTCCGTGTCCCGAAGGGGGATCTCGATGGAGCCCCGCGACATGGTCGGAGCGGAAAGGGAGCGAGCGCCTCGCCCCGCCGCTCAGCAGTCGTCAGTCCCGCGTCTGCCCAGCCCGAGAACGACGGCGGCCCAGGAGTCGGTCGTGACTGCCGCCCCGCGGCGTCCTCGGAGCTCCGGCTTCGCCTTCGCGTCAGCAGCTTAACACAACGAGCAGCAGACGGCCACCGACCACTTCCGGAGACCCCGCCCTCTGCCCCGGAAGCACTGCCGGCAAGCGGGAGGGTCCAACGGCGTTCTGTCTGCGGCTCTGGTATGTCCCTCTTTAGAACGACTGTTGCTGGCGGTGAACGTGTCACCTGCCGTGGCCTGGGAGCCTACAGTCCCTCGGAGGACTTGCGGCTCAGTTTTCCAATGCTGGGCGGTTCAAGCCTCGATGGCGTAGATGCTCCCCCCGGCGGTGGGCAGGGCCTCTGGCTGACGTGGCCTCTGCGGGAGGGGCCTGGCCAGCCTTGTTTAATTCTCGACGGTGGAGGATAATCCAGTTCATTCATCTCCAGTCATTGGGTTTTCATCAAGCAGGTATCATCGAATCATACTAGTGATAACTTTGTGACCAGTCTCAATAGACAAGTTACAATTAGTAGTCATGGTGAAGATGCAAGTGTATTCTTTTTTGAAAGATTCTTTGAAGGATAAGATTATCAGATTTGTGATTATAAAAAAATTGAAGAGTTTGACTAAACTTTTGATCAGTGTTGTGCTTATATAATTCAATTAGATGATTATGGAATTTAATTGAAGTAGCTTGTTATCAGTGTTTTGACTATATCAGAGAAGAGTCACATAAACTTGTAAACGGTGTCAGTTTTACTTCCCAAGTGTTTTTCAGATGCTTTTTACTTATTTATTCATTTATTTATTTTTTGAGATCTCTCTCTCTGTAGTCTATGCTGGTTGTGTTGCCCTATGTAAGCCCCACTGTCCTGGAACACAGGACAATCTTTACAAGTGCTGAGATTGCAGGCATGTGCCATGACACCCAGTTAATCTTCTGTATGTGATGCTGGAGGATTGAACCTAGGCCCTTGCACACACTAATGAGGCACTACTAACTCCTGAGCTATACGTCAAACCTCCCAGGTGCATCTCTTGCTTTATCATCTTCACTACATTTACTGATTCTAAACTACTACCATCACTCACCTGCATTCCTACCTTCTGTATTCAAAAATAATTCGACTCTAGCCCCAAACTCTAATCTGTTTTCATCCATGTTACACACTTATGTTTGAAAAATACCAATTTTATTTTGACATTTTCCTCTCAAGGCCTTTAAAACTCTTGAGTAGAAATTTCATTAAATATATGTTTGGATTTATCAGTTGTATAACTATTTCAGTGTTTGGGTCACTGCTGTTTAAATATAATGCTAGTGATATACATAATTTAGTTTTCTAGCAGCTAAATAAAAAAGCAAAAAGGTGAAATTAATTTCAGCACCATATTTTATTTAATTCAATGTAATACTATCAAATGAAAATATACAATTTGCGATAATTTACTCTTTCATAATTGGTCTTGGAAGTCCAGTATGTGTTTTACACATATAGACTTAATTTTAATGGGCTCTGTCTATAGATTTTACAGTATTTACAGTTGAAAATATTCTGCTTTCTATATAAATTAAGTGTAGATTTCAAATCCTACTATTAGGAAACACAAAACACTACCCATACAGAATAATGTTTTCCTGTTTATTCAGAACAAGTAATATTCAGCATTTCCCATGTGTTAACTGAGTTTAACAAAAACAATTTAAATACTGACTTTTAAAAATCTGAAAATCTAAAGATATGAAATAATTTGGAGGCACATGGCAGTCAAGAAAAACTAAATCCATTTTTCTACAATGAACCAACTGGCTATAAACCTTGTGGCCTTGGTATGTGTGCATTTGATGAGCCAGTCCTTCCAAAGCCTGAACTTGCTTATAAAATTTTACAAGTGTTTTTGTAAACAATTTCCTATATGCTTTTACCTCTGAGAATTTTGACAAAGGCTATGTTAAAGATTTGGAGACTTAGGTATAATGTGATTGAAAAGTTTTCAGTGATGAGGGAAAGAGAATGAAAAAGAATTAACTGTGATTTGAAAAGATTGTTCTATGTGGTGAAAAGTGGATTAGAAATGAGAGAATGTGGGCAGTGGGCAGATCACTTCAAAAACTGTTATCCAAATGACGTGATGAGTAGCTCAGATTAGATTTTAGGTAGTGGAGGTAGACAGCAGTGACTTGCTTAAGAGTATAGCTGTTTATTTATCATTGGCCTATCGATTGATTAATCAATATCTTAATTACTATTACTTGCCAATGTATCGAATATAGGTTGTCAGGAAGCATTCCGTTTTCTGTTCTGAACAACTGGATGAATAATGTGTCATTTCTTAAGATAAGAAAGATTAGTGGAGGAAAATCTTTGAAAAGAAGCCAAGGAGAGTATATACTTCCAGGCCACCCCCACAGTAATCTACCATGCCCCCAGTAATCCACCACACTGTTGGTGATGCACCACATGACCGAGCCCGCTCAGTCAGTCAACAAGAACATGAGAGGGGGGAGTGCGGATTGAAGAAAACTAGACTCTTGCAAGGGACGCTGCAAAAGACACTTTATTGTTTACATCTTCCCTTTTTATACCCTCCTGAGCCTTCCTGCTTGTTAACAGAATAGTCCCGTGGTTCAACACCTGATCCAAATTTCTAGCAGAACAACACCTGACTTAAATTCCAGACAGTAAACGCTTCTTCGTGGAAAGGAACGTGGCCAAGGTCTGCAATGCTGAGGCTCTCGGGCCCTGATGGCCCCAACAACCACACCCTCAATAATCCAGCCCACCCAACCAGGCTCCATCTCTTAATGGTATAAGAAATCCATAGATAATCCATAACATCCAAATACACGAGACTGACTACAACAGTTGTAGTGTTGGTAAATATATAAATCTAGCCAGTGTGAAGAGTAAGTTCTTTTATATGTTGATAAACTATAATTATTAGAAAGATGTAAAGAATGTTTGATCTTTTTTGTGTATGTGAAATATTTACTCCTAAGAGATATCCTATCCATGCCAAAAGGTATAAAGATGAAGTCTCTGGAGAGGGGGCTACAGTAATTGTTAAAATTCCAAACACACATGGTCTTGGAACACGGGAAGGACATTTGCCAGTGATGTGTCCTGCTGGAGCCCTCTCTTCCATGCAGAATGAATGCACACAGGATTAATTCCTACATCCCTGTTTGAGATCAAAAGACTAGAAGTGACCTAAAGTCCATCCATTGGAAATGACTCCAAAAGAATATTTGATTTTTTTTGAGACAGGGACTCGCTCTATATCCCACACTTGTCCTGAACTCACTATGGAGCTCTGGAGCCCATGCTGACCTTGGACTCACAGGAATCTTCCTGCCTCAGTCTCCTGAATGCTGGTATTACAGGCGTGTGCTACCATGCCCAGCTTATGTGGTGCTGGGGAATCGAACTCAGATACTTAGTGCTTTAACCATTGAGCAATTCCTGCAGGCCCAGAATATTTAATCTTAACAAAGAATATTTAAGATTTTCAATTAGATATCATTTATTTATTTTTAGGACATGGCTTCTGTCTTAGTTACTTTTTCCTCACTGTGACTAAAAATACCTGACATTCACAATTTAGGGAAGGAAATGTTTATTTTAGCTCACACTTTCAGAGGGTAACGGTTAATTCATGGGCAGCTGGCAATAGTGGAAGCATATGGCAGAGGTAGGGGTGGATCCAGCTCCTCTTGACATTGCAAACAAGAAGCCAAGTCAAGTCTAGTCGAGTCAAGTTCAAGTCCCAGAGGAGAGTAGCAATCTCTGTATATACTTCCAGGTCCCATTCCAGTGATCTGCCCCTTCTGGGTCCAACCTCAGTGGTCCACACCTGAAAGGTGTGGTAGGTGTGGTAAGCCTCCATCACATGCCTGTAGTCCAATCTGCCACACACCTGTTCTCCACCACACATCCACGAATCCATTCCTTCAGACCAGGCCCCATCTTCCAACAGCACACGGTTCTATAGACTATCCATAACATCCAAATACATGAGACTTTTTGGGGCATTAGAGACCTAACCCACGATAGTTTTGCTCTCCAGTCCAGGCTGGTTTTGAACTCGCTATGTAGTCTGGACTGATCTCAAAATCATAGTAATCCTCCTTCCTGACCCTCCTAAATGCTGGGATTACAAGCATGTGCCACCATGCTGGGTTTATATGGTACTGGGGAATTAAACCCAGGACCTTGCACTTGATAGGAAAGCACTCTAACAGCCATGCTGTTTCTCCAGTCCTGGCTATCTTTTAAACAGCAGGACACAAATGGAATTGTTTAAAGAAGTTTGTATAAATTACTAAGAAAGAAAATAAAAAGCTAAATTACCTATCTAGGGTTGTCATAACAAAATACCATAGATGTGGAGACTTAAACAACAGAAATTAGTTTTCTCAAAATTCTGGAAGCTGTTAAATCTGAGGCCAATGTGTTAACAGAATTTTTTTTAAAGGTGTTTTTCTTCTTTTCTTCGTTTGTATATGGCTACAGTCTTGTCTTCCTGACTCTTTACAGGTTATTCATCTATGTGTGTCTCAGCTCCGTAATCATGTTTTCTTATAAGGACATTACCCATATTACATCAGGGCTCACCCTAATAGCCTCATTTCAATTTAGTTTCTTCTTAAAATTTCTTTAAATATAGTCACATTCTGAAGTATTGGAGGTTAATTATACAACATATACTGTGTTTTTCCAGTAGATTAGAATAAAAGAATTTTTTTCTGCTAAGGAGGGACAGGCTTTTCTAGATAAAAGTTGTAGCTTCCTCATAAATGCATAGCTGAATCACATAAAAATCTGAAGAATAGGCATTTAAACCTTTGCCAAGTCTACCCAGATAGTGATAAAAGGGGAGACCAAAAGACATCCCACCAACACAGTCAACAGTCTTTTGGGTATAAAAATTAAAGATGGTGCATAGGCCTGTATTTCTTGTTGACTTGGTGTTTCACATTACTTGCAGAGTCTGAGAGTCGTGAAGGCAAGATATTAGAATAGAAATTATCTTGAAGTGTGCGCTAGCCTTGGAATACCTGGGAAAATAATTTTATCTTTTTTGGTTCATCCTTACCCTCTCTAGTAGCAATTAAATGATGGTAGCTCATAGCTATTGAAGGCTTACTTGTGTTAGAATTTTACAAATCAAAACTCATATAATCTTCAGAATAACCTATGACATGAATACGGTGATCTCTCAATGGCACTGGGTAATATGGTTGGGAGAGGGTGGACTGGTATGAAAATAAGATGAAGTGTAGCATTTTAGTTCTGTGCATATCTGTTGGTGTCTTGGAAGCTGTCACTATCTACTGTGTCTTTGGGGTGTTTGTCAGTTCAAGTGGGATGCAGCCTATCCACATTTCTCTTCATCTCTTTTTTCTTGTCCCCAAAACAGGAGCTGCAAAAATTCTTTTTGTTTTAAGGATTTTATTATTGATCTATATTGAAGAAACAAAGAAAAGAAGATGAAACTTGAGGTGAGTTTTAAAAGACGGGTGGGATTTGAATAGGCAGAATTGTGAGGTTTGTTTCAAGCTAGAGGTATCATGAGCAGTGGGACAGGGAGGTAGCTCAGTGGTGAGTACTTGCTTGGCGTGTGCAAGACCCTGGGCTCAACCTTTGCAATGCCCACCCCATCCCCCCAAAAAACTTGAAGAATCATGAGCAAAATCTATCTCCAGGAAGCTATAGTGTGGATCCTGAGTGTCCATCAAAGGGCCACATGTTAAAGCTTGGTTCCTGGAGTGTCATCATTGGGTGGATATTGGGACCAAGTAGAAGCTTTGAGAAAAGGAGGCTTTGTGGGAGGCTGATCCCTAGATCATCGTGGACGTGCCCTCAAGGGGGACTGTAGGACCCTTGAACTTTTCTCTGTTTCTTTTCTCCATGGTTGATGTGAATGACTTTTCCCTAGCAAATGCTTGCATTATTATATGCACCTGCAGGCCTCAAGCAATGGGATCAACTGTGAATTGGAACCTCTAAAACTTGAACCAGTATCAACCTCATTTCTCTGTAAGTCACATGTCTCCAATCTTTTGTTGTAGTAACAGAAAGCTAGCACAACTTGTTACCATTCTATAAGAATTGCTGTCCTCCTTATTTTTTCTTGTCATCTCCAAAATAGCTTGAAATTGAGCTGTATTCACTTTGGAAGAACATTTATATCATACGACATTTATTTTTTTCTTTTGGAAGTGTACATGTGTGTGTATACACGGTTTTTCCTTCCCTCTAACTCTGACCCCTGGAGATACTTTCCAAATCCTTACCTCATTCTGTACGGGGAATCTAGAAGGTACTCAGTACATAAGTAGAGTTTGAGTTGATTTATAGAGACACAATTGGTAGCAGAGGGAAGGGTTTTACTTCCCAAAGCAAATGTAAACATGGAGTTTGCACATTATTTCTTTGCATAAATAAAACCTTCTGCTAAAGTATTTAAATTTTGAAGATAGTCTTGGGACTTTGAAAAGGGAAGATGGCTACTCACATTCATTCCTAAAAGTTGTCAGAAATATTTCAAGTTTAAGAAACATGGGTAGTTTTGGCTGAGTTATCTTAGATCTTTTATATTAAAAGGTTTTCATTTATAGAAGGAGCTCAGAACTATTTTAAAATAGCTTTTTATAATTCTCTATCTTTATGTGTGCTATAAACATACCGCCGTGTCTTCTGCCTTTCTAGGACAGAGGAAAAATTCACATGCTACCCCTGGGCTGATATTATACCTAAAGAAGTATAACAATTTAAAAAATTCTTTTCCAGCTATCCTATCTGCTTATTTCCTCAATAGTGTGAAAAGTCAACTTGACTGCGTACTTGATGGTTGATCAATTAATGGCTTAGTGTACCTAAACATAGCCAATTTCTCCATGGATTTTGGCTGAAGAGGTGTCAGGGTCTGGTCACAGTGACATACCTACCCCAGAGAATAGGCTGCTCCCATATGTGAGATCTGTTTACAGAGATAATTTTTTCAAAAGGAAAATTGGAATCAAAGTGTCAGCACTATTTTTATTTTTAATTCCTTTTGTTTTATTTTAGAAAATTCTTTTCCAACCTTAATAGCACTTTAAAATAACCTTGTTTTATGGTGAGATGAAGGGAAAGCTTTTTCAAGGTTTGGAAAAAAATTTTTTTTGTGTTTCAAGGATAGGACTCTTCCTTAGACAGTGCATCTCAACCATTTTGGTGTAACAGGCATCTCCTGGAGAATGAGTTGAAACTCAGATTTCTGCCCTTCCCTCCCTTCAACCCCCATCCTCTCTCTCCTTACTCCCTTCCCTCCCTGTCTAATTCAGCAGGCATGGCCTGGAAAGAAGAATCTACATTTCCTCTTCTTCTTCTTCTTCTTCTTCTTCTTCTTCTTCTTCTTCTTATTATTATTATTATTATTATTATTGAGACTCATTTTGCAGTCCAGGCTGATCCTGTACTCACTGTGTAGCCCAGGCTGACCTCAAACTCATGCCTATAGGCATTTGTCGTTATGCCAAGCTTTATGTGGTGCTGAGGAATGAACTCAGAGCTTCAGGCTTGCTAGGCAACCACTTTAACCGCTGAGCTTTAACTCCAGCCCGTATCCAGGTCCCAGGAGGTGCTGATGCCTCTCACACTGGGAGCACACTCTAAGAACCACTGCTTGTAGAATCCAGGGTCAGAGAAGCCTACAGACAAATCTCAGTAAGAATTACAATTCCCTGAATGCTCACATCGTAGCAGGTACTGTGTGAGTATGTCACTTTGTACATATGCTCACATAACTCAGAGAAATACTTACTGTTGGTGATTTATTATATTAGTAAAATGTATGATAATGGAGAGAGATAAACTGCCAGGTGAAGATATGCACAGGGCAAGGTGAGGAGGGAGGAGCTTGGAGGTTTCCTTGCCTCCCAGGCTCCACATTCACCATGTAGGAAAGAAGCTCCAGGCTCTCAGAACCTATAGGTTAGGGAATTTTATAGAGACTTTTGATTTGCATTTCTCTGATTATACCTGAGGTAAACATCTTTCCATATGTTTATAGTCTTTCAATTTTTTCTGCTAACTATTTTCTTGGCACAATTTTATATTGAGTTCTTTTTATATTCATTTATATCAGTTCTGTTTCAGCTAAGGAAAGTAACTCCGATAAATATGTTTCCCTGTCTTTGAAGCTAGTCTTGATTAATATTTTTTCTTTTTCTTTTTTAAGGTGTAAAATAACAGGTTTTTATTTGGAAACAAAGGATAGAGCAGTAAAGGCTCTCACTGTTTGGGAGGGGGTCCCAAGTGGGTTCCTCCCCCTTTTCTTTTTTTTCATACCCAAGTTAGGTTGCTACTCACATTTATCACTTTTTCTCTTGCTTCTATCTCACATAAGGCTTTCCTTTTCTTAGATTGATGATTACGTCACATTTAAAGATATGATTTATTTTTCCATCTGAATATTTGGTTTATCTGAAATTTCTGTGGACATAAGAAGTAAGACAGGAGCTTAGACTTGCTGTTATCTCGGTTGGTACCAGCCAACTGTGCCCTTTTACTAAACTTCGTGCATTGGACTAATCAGCTGTGCACTGTTTACTGATCTCTGTGTCCTCCCAAGTGCTTTGAATCCTCATCTTTATAGTGCATGAAATTCCCTGTGCATTTGAGTCTATTTCTGATTTTCCTTTGGTTTCTTATTTCCTTTTTTATTGATTGATGTTTCCAAATTCTGTTTGGGTATCTGCATAGACTTGAGATAAAATGGGCAGAGGAGATTTGCTGGGGAGGAAACGCTTGGGCTGACTTGTAGAACAGGAAGTTACCAGCTCTGTGGAGATGGGGGCACGAGCATTCCAGGTAGAGGAAGCAGCATGTGTGGAACTGGGGAGGAAGAAAACACCTGGGACTTTTTTGAAGGAATGTTAAAAAAAAAAACACTAGTGTCGTGAGCAAATTAAACAAAGGAGAAATCAGGAGAAGAGATGGGGTTGGAGACAAAGGCCAGCTCTTAGAACTTGGTTCTGTCTTAAGTACAAAGGAAAGAAGCTAATGAATCTGAAGCAGGGACAGAAGTAGTGACAGAAGGGATGAAATAGAGATGTGCCCCAGATTCACAGAACAGAACAATTGTCGTTGCTGTGAATGTTGCTTTGAGCCAGGTGGGAGCAGAGCACACGAGAAGGCCGATCAGAGGCCGCAGGAAGGCACCCAGCCTGGGATGGTGCCTGTTATCTCTGGTGTGGACAGAGGCACAGAAGGGCCCTGAAGGTAGGTCAACAAGGTGTGTTGATAGCTGGTATGTGAGTGAGGAAGGAATCCTGTCTGGTTCCCAGAGCCCCACTTCTCTTTTCTCTTTTTCTTTTCTTCTTTCTTTCCTTTCTGACAAGGTCTTGTGCTGAAGTCCAGGCTGATCCCGAACTCATTATGTAGCTTGGGTGCTGGCCTCAAACTATGGAAGCGCACCACTGTGCCTAGCTTGTATGGTGCTGGGGAACTGAACTCAGGGCCTTGCGTTTTTCTAGGCAGATGATCTAACCACTGTGCTATTCCTACAGTCCCCCTTTTCTTTTTGTACCTATCTGGAACATTTACATGGACCCATCTTATTTACATATTTATTTAAAAATGGAAAATTGGCAATGATTTGGAGAGGACTGGGAGACTTTTAAAAAATACCCCATGTGGACCTATTTTGATTCTTGCTTTTGTTGAGGTGGGGAGCACTTCAAGGAGAACAAGGTTGGGGCGGGATGGAGCGAGGACCGGGTATGTCAGGGGCGTAGGTTGAGGTATCTGCAAAACCCCGAAGCAGACAGCAAGCAGAGTGTTTGAGATAATGGATCTGGTGCCCAAAGCAGAGGGCTAGGTGGAGACACCAGCCCCCTGGAGAACCTCGGCCATGGGCGAGCTAATGCACTGTGGAAAGTGCGAAGGGAGCGGAGCCCAGGAGGGGTCCCTGAGGAGCAGCGATGAAGGGGAAGGGGCGCAGCAGGGCACAGCAGGAAGACCAGACCGCGACATCTTCAAACCCCACCGCCCCGCTCTGCTCGGCTCCACGCTTGTCTGCTCCTCTGCTCCTGCGCTTCCGGTCACCCCAAGTCCTTCCTGCCTCTGCTCAGAGCAGCCGCCCCACCCCTTGTCCCTCGGTGTGGCTCACGTCCTGCCCACGGTGCACCCCTGTCGGAGCGCGCGCGCCCCTGGATTTCCTTCAGCCGTTACCGCATGTTTGTTTTCAGGGCAGCAGGCTCCGCAGCAGAGATTGCTTCTTCTTATTCCTTTTCATATCCGTAGTTTCAACACAGTGTAGGGCAAACGGCAGGCACAATAAACACGTGACTCACGCGCGAACAAACTCGTTTAATCCCACCATGACTCTATAGTTTTAACCCCCTTTCCCCTTTAAAAAAATCAATTGTGTGTGTGTATGTGAGAGAGAGAGAGAGAGGGAGAGAGGGAGAGGGAGAGGGAGAGGGAGAGGGAGAGGGAGGGAGAGAGAATTGAGACCCTGGGACTCCGAACGAGTCGGAGACTGTCTGCGATGGGTGGGTGAGAAAGTGCAGGAGCCACTGTCCCGCCCCTGGAGCCAGGGTGGGGAGAGACGAGACCGGCGAGCCAGGCAGTGCGGGCAAGGGCCCAGCAGAGGGCAGCCGAGCGCCGCGCAGGACCGGGACCTGGGACCCGCCCTGGGCAGCGCTGGGGCCCAGGGCTTCAGCTTCTCCTGCCTTCGCATAGACCTCTGGCTCGCGCAGGATCCGTAATTCGTCCAGGCACAGATCTTTTCAACTACTACATGCACACGTATTCCACACGTACGAACACGTACCGGCAAATGCGAGGTGTAATTAAAACACATTAATGTTGACATATAAAAACGAGCTCGCTAAAAAACACACTGCCATCATCCCCTCCAGAATCCCCTCCTTCCTCTGAGCCCATATGTTCCACCGTTCCTGTCACGTTCTGAAAGTCTTTTGTGTGTTTACCTAAGCTGTGACTGAAAAAAAAAGGGTAAACCCAGCTGTCAAGTGCCATCCAATGGGAAGACAGAATTCCAAAAACATGGTGGGATGCCCTCATCCTCAGTCACGGGATCTGGTACCCTGCGGCTTCTGGCTCTTCCCCAGAGTCAAAATGACCCCGAAAAGTAAATGTTTTGAATCAGTTCAGACCAGAGAGGCAGCTGCAAGTAAGACACTCAGGAAGGAGAATTCCTTCAGAAGTGGCAAAACCATGAGATGCGAGTGATTGAAGTGAGTATTTTGAGGGGAAATTAATGGCAATGTGTCCTTTACTGCAATAACTTAATAACTACATTATACAATATACATTGCAGTATGTGTTATCACTGTTGTTGGTTTTTCTGGTGGCTAGAGACCGAACCCAGACAGAGCCTTCACTTTTTGCTACATCTCAATCCATTTTTATTGTTTGGATTTTGAGACAGGGTCTTGCCGAGCTAATCCTCCTGCCCTAAACTCTCAGACACTGGGGTTACAGGCCAGCACCCACAGGCCTGAGTCACAATATTTTTCCATCACACCAAATACATGCACTTGCGTACGCACTCACATAGGCAAATGATACATTTAATATACGCAATATGCATAGCATACCTCACCCTTGAACACATCACTTATGTACACAATACATGACATACCCACAGTGACGAAAGGTCTTTGTAGTGGATGCTAAGGTTGACTCTCTAATAACCATTCCAAATGTCCCCCTCTTCCACTCCATCCTACTGTGTATAGCAGCCACATGGTTTAAGTTCAAGATGAAATCAACTGCTGGTTTTAGGGTTAGGATCCAGTTGGCCTAAACACATTGGTGTAATCCCAATCCTCTTGCCATTCTCTTGACCACTACGATTGTCTTAGGAGTGGGCATATAACCACCCTGAACCATCAGACGTGGTTGAGGAAGCAGGTAGCCCTGGAGGCTGTCTTCACCATCCCACTATTTCAAGAAAAGGACAGTTTAGATAAAGTTGATAGAGAGGTACAGGAGAGAGACCAACAAACATGCAAAATTGTAGCTCCAAAACATCACAGCCCCTGGAAAGCCTGTGCTAGAAACCCACACAGTCTCCCTATTTTAGATTCTACCTACCAATAAATCACCATGAAGGCTTAAAGCATTTGAATCTGGTTTTCTGTTTATTATATCTGGAAACCTCAATGTAGATCACCTCCTCCCAGAACTCTTGTAAAGGGAAGGCTAGGACTATTCCTGTGCTTTAATGAGGACACTTTCTTCCTCCCCTCCTTTGGCCTCTTCATCTTCAGTATGACCACGACACACCTGGCGTGGTTTTGGAACTTCACGCATATAACAGAGGAAGAAAATAACATTAAAAACTGTGACCCATTTGTAGCTTCTTTGCCTTCTAAGGAAAAAGAAACAACTCAGATCTGTAGAGGAATGAATCTCTAAATGAACCTTGTTTCTTGCAGGGGGCTGAGATTAGACTCAAGCCAATGTTTTGGAATTACAAATGACAGGAAATCATGGCATACATGTGCACACACACACACACATACACACATATGCATATACACTCACACTCAATCCTTCTAAGCATTCTGAGAAATGACCATCAGTTATGACATTTTGTATACAAGGAATAAGTCACTTCCTCAGCTATGAAAGGGTAGAGCTCAGCTTCCAACCCAGGACTCCTAGGCTCTAAAGCTTACAGTTGCCTTTCAGTGTAGAATGACACGGACCTCACCTACAGCTGCTACCTGCATGTAATTTTGTTTACCTTCTTGAAAAAGAGGGTAACAAAGAGGGACGTTATCCTTATCTATTTATTTAATTTATAATGGGAGTAATAGAAAAAATAGGAGAAAAGAAAACCTCTTATGCCAGATTCTGATCAAGGTAGGAAGAGAAGCAAAGAGAACCTTGGGGAGGGCACACAGGGTCTGCATGGCTCCACATCTCAGGGAGGAGCGGTAAGCCCAGAGACCTCCCC
>PVKB01005591.1:27308-91150 GCA_004027205.1 Ctenodactylus gundi | reverse complement strand
CCCTCCCTCCCTCCCTCTCTCTTTCTCTCTCTGTTTCTTTCTTTCTTTTTGGGTGGTGTTGGTGGTGATGGCAGTATTTTTCCAAATCCTAGAGACACTCTGACTTACTTGACTTTTTCACTTAGTGATCTCAGAAGGTTCCCTAAATATTTGTTTTATCTGGTTTTATTGAGTACCAGCCATGTGTGGGGCTCTGGACTAGATTTGGCCCTAAGCTTTGGGATCTTCGCAGTTCAGTGAGAAATTACAAAGGTGAGCACACTGAGGTGTCTACAGAATGTTGTAACCTTGGGGAGAAAAGCAAGAATCTTCTAGTGGGAGCTGGCAAAGTTCCCCTTGTGCATGACACAGGAAAGGGTTTTCAGCAGCTGAGTACCATGGCAGACAAGAGCTCCCCGAGTTTGAATTGAAAGTTGTGCTATGCGAAAAGGTCAGCTCTACCTGAGGTTAAGAGGAACAGTTTTCGGAAATGGGACACACACAGGAACAGCTTTTCCCCAGTACATTCTAGGAACCAAGCGTTTTACAATGGTGGCTGGCACTTACAAGAGAAGAGTTGAGTATGTAGTTTTAGAGACAATGAAAATAATAGAGCCAGATCATGGAGTCAGTAAGGATCTGTTACTTGAGACATTGATGTTCTTTAACTGCTTTGAAGGAGAATGAGGAAGTGGGTTGGGAGTTTAGCACAGCGGTTATTTTCTGCTGGCCATCTTGGAAGTGAAACTGGCTAAATCTCTTATAATGATTCATATGAATTATAGTGGCTTAACTGTCCAGTGGAAGAGGACAGTGCAGTGAGGTAGAGGTTGATTTGGGAATGTTTTAGGAAAAAGCAACTATCGGTTATGTTGACATATTTGTACATAGGAATTGGGGAAGGAAGAAAAGTACAGAATGGCAAAAGGTAAAGGCTTTATAAAATATCATAAGCAATAGGAAACATTTGTATGGTAACTGGGTAAATGAACAGTACATAGGGGCACTGCCTCAAACTCTGCTCAATAGTCCAGAGCTGAGTGGATATGTGTCTTGGGAGATCCTTAACTCATCCTTTGGGAAGGTTGCTAAGGACCTAGATTGGTTTTCTAGACGAAACAAGGCTTAAATTTTTTGTTGTTGTTGCTCTTGTTGTCTTATGCTCTTCCCTTGGTTTAACTTTTATGATACTTACAAGAAGATCAGTATTCCTGGTTTTTTGTTTTTTTAATAAGGACTCTAAGGCTCTGAAAGATGGTTTATCAACCTTGGTTGGTTCTAAGATTCCAAGTAATGCTGTTTCTATAGTACTACAAATACAGGTGCTAGTGTGATTAACTACTGTGTAGACTAGTTTCACTTTGTATGTCAGAATGTTGGATGTCAGTAGAATCTTTGTGAAGAGCACCTGGAAGTTGGAATAACAGAGCTTGAGCTCAGGCTGCTGGTCTCATGGGAGGAGGAAGGATTTCTGCCTTCTGATATAGATGCTGAAGGTCAGATAAAATAAGGAATGAAAATATTTGTCAGAAAATACTGTATTTGTTGACCTCAAGCCAGGGTTGGCTAACTTGTTCTGTCAAGATAGTAAGTGTGTTAGGCTTTGAAAGCTGTCGTCTCTGTTGTGACTGTTCAACTCCTAACTTTGTAGGGCAAAGCAGCCATAGACAATACATACATAAATGAAAGGCTGTGGCTGTGTTCCAGTGCTTTTTTTTTTTTTTTTTTTAAGACAGGGTCTTGCTCTGTAGTCTTGATTGATCTTGAACTTAGTATGTAGCCCAGGTGGCCTTGAATTCATGGCAGTCCTCAGCCTCCTGAGTGCTGAGATTATAGGGTGTGCCACCATGCCTGGTTCATGTGGTGTTGGGGAGTTGAATCCAGAGCCTGTGCTTGCTTGCTAGGCAAGTGCTTTAACTCCTGAACTACACCCCCAGCCCTATAGTAGTTATTATTATAAAAACACTTAGTGGGCCAATTGGCCCCGGGCCTTCATTTATTAACAAGACCTTTGCCTTGGAGGAATGAAAATTTAATGTTTACTCAGTATTTACCATGTGCTAAACACATTATAAACATTTTTAATCCTGATGTGTAAGTATCTGTAGTTGACAGGGAGCCCTAAGAGTTTAGATAAATATTGTAAAAGTTTGACTGGCTGGGATTTGAACCTTGGTCTGAATCCAAAACCTGGGTCATTTCCACTTCACTTTATTGCTACCCAGAACAATGTCCTTATCTCCGATCATTGTCAACAAGGCGCAGATGGCAGAGAGGCATCCAGCTCTGCACTGCTGCCGTTGTCCTACACTGACCTTCACAAGCAGCACTTTTATGCTTCACCTGCTTCCTCTGTGATGTATATTAGGGAACTTTCTAGAGCATTGTGTAAATCCCTCATTATGGGAGGTACAATGATTCCCTTGCTGTGAAGGTACCTTTTAGTTACTGCTTGAAGCTTGGATAAACTTTGATTTAAATTTCTTCATTTTAGAGTGGTTTTAGATTTATACAGAAGTTGCAGACCAATGCACAGAAGGTTCCCATATATCCCATGCTCAGTTTCCTGTGATTAACAACAGGAGTATGCTACATTGGATACAATGGGTGAGCCAACATTGATGCCTAGCAGAGTCTTCATGTTTCTTTATATCTGAAAATTTTTTTCTGTTCTAGGATCCCTTCCACCCTATCACATGCCATTCAAGTATCTGGTCTCTACATAGATTCTTCTTGGCTGTGACAGCTTCTCAGACTTTCCTTGTTTTGATGACCTTGACAGTTTTGAGAAATACTGGTCTGGTATTTTGTAGGATGCTCTTTTATTGGAATGTATCTGATTTTTTTTTTCCCTCATGATAAGACTGGAATTAGAAATTTCTTTGCAGAAACCACAGGGGGGAAGGGCCCTTCTCTTGTGTTAGTAGTACATAATAGCAGTGTGATTTACCACTGGTGGTGTTGACTTTAATCACCTGGCCAGGATAGTGGTTGCCAGGTCTCCCTGATAAAATTACTCTCTTCCCTCCCCTTTCTGTCTGTTGTTGAAGGGGTATATTGTTCTCAATAGGAAGGAAGGAAGGAAGTCATGGATAGCCCAGGTAGGGGTGCGAGTTAGCCCCTACCACCTTAAGTGGAGTTTCTGTGTAACTTGTTTGAGATTTTTTCCACATTCAAAATTTGGCTCTTATCCATTTTTATTGTTAGACTGGATTTAAGAGTTGATGAGATTTCTGTTGTTATTCTGTGGTATAACTCAGGAATGCTCACGCTTGTGCTCTGCTTTGGTGCCCTGTTGGCCATGAGTGAAGCTGAAGTGAGCCTCTCACTGTTCAGTCAGGCCAGGCCTCAGGGAGGGGCAGAAAGTTGCTGACTTTAAGGTTTAATTCATCAGTATAAATGATATATGTGTTACCTAAAACCTTAAAGCATTTCTGGACTTCATAGGAATGCAAACCCTGTTACCTCCTTGGTGAAGGAGCTTCTCTGGCAAGGCTGTGCTTTTGGATGTTGTCTGAAATTAGTTAGCATTGAAGCAGTGCCATCTTGTGGTAAATTCTGAGTCAGCATTGTACTCTAGGATCAATTTCTGCTGACTCTCATCTTCTTCTCATACCTAAAGTGTTTCTAAAATACTTTAAATTCTTAAAGAGAAGCTACCTCTGATTTTGCTTTACTCGTGACCAGGTTTACACAAAAAGTAAATATGTTAGAGTTAAAAAGTCTTCATAGGACTTGTTTTTGATATATTGTTAGCATATATCTTCAGCTAAGATTTCTCACCCAGGTTAATCAAAATTATTTCATAGATGAAATATGAAAGTAGAACAGACTGAGACTGCGAATTTACCAAACTATTTTGCTTAAGAATAGGCAAATTGGGTAGTTATTTTCATAGCTTGTTCTTTGCCCCTGTATTTTTATAGTCATGTAAGGACATGGGGCCAGTTGGGATCATAGTGTCTGTCTGGAATGCTGACTCTGCTGGGAGGTGGGTGTGGGGGCTTCAGCGCCAATGGAGATAGGAACATTGATGGGGTGGGTTAAAATGGCCTTGTGGTTGACCTGACTGTCAGCAGGTGCTAAGCCAGAGATCATTTGCAGTTGGTCTTTAAAAAAAAAAAAAAGCCACTCTTTTTTTTTGTAGTAAATCAAGATATAATTAAGAATTCTTAGTGTTTATCTTGATAAGCTTTTAGTGATATAAAACTGTAGTGCTTTGACCAGTAAAAATTCAAGAACCTGGATGGTGACATTTGATGTGGAAATCTTTTCTCCTTTTATGTTCTGAGTCTAGAACACTGACAAAGCCAAACACTGCTCTAGAGAGGTTGCAGTAGTCGGGGTCACTGTAGGGGATGGCTGTAGGCATATTGGTAGGAGAAGAACTGTGACTCTCCCAGTGGTGTCAGGGTTTTACTTCCAATGCTGTAGAGTACCTCTGGCATCGGTGAGTGCTGTGCATCTTGTCAGACTCTAAAGAGATAATAGCAAAGTCCTAAAATAACACTTTGTTGCTGCTCTTGATATTTGCAGGAGGTATTTCAGATAATGAAGAGCTTGTGCTTTCCAGGGTGAGTGCATTAGCACGATGTCAGAGAAGGACGATTGCCTCAAGCTAAGGAGCCCACCCTGCACTCTGCCCCAGCTTTCTCTGGGATGTGACCTACTGTGGAACTCCTAAGGATTGCTAGGGGCCTCTTGGGTGGAGCCCAACACAGTAATCCTCTGACCATCTATGTTAAGCTTCTGACTTAAGCCAGAAGGCTTGCTCTGTACAAACACACGGGAGTGAGTCCGCTGGAGGATGCTAGCAAGTTCATGCAGTGGCAGTGTATGTACCCTGGAGACAAAGGGCTGGTAGTGTGGGGAGGGTTCTAGAATTCAGCTGAGTGGCTGGAAACCCATGATGGCTAACCTTGTAGGAAGCTTAGTATTAAGAGAGAGTAATTGTTTTTTTTTTTTTTTTTTCATTGTCTTTCCTTTTTTAGCTGAAAGAATCTTGAGCTTCTGCAGTGGAAAATTTTGAATGGGAAAGATTGACTTTATCTAATGGAGAGACCATTTTAAGATGAGCCTTTTGATATCTAAGAGTATAATTTTGTATGTAAATAATAAGAGTTTTAAAGTACTGTTAGTATTTTGTGGTTTTGTATTTACTCTGCTGGGGTGGAACCCAGGGCCTTGAGTGTGTTGGACAAATGCTACCACTGAGCTACATCTCAGCCTCTACTTTTCAGTGTATTACAGGTAGTGTCCTAAAACCTGTTTTTTCTTAAGCTTTTAAATTTAATTTATGTCGTGTGTTTATTGAAGTTATGTTTGATACACATTTTTTTGAGACCAGATTTTGCTCTGTAATCTAGGCTTGTCCTGAACTCACTGTGTGGCCCAGGCTGGCATTGAATCCTGGCGGTTCTCCTGCCTCTCAACAACTAGGATTACAGACATGCATCTGTTAAACTGTTACATTGTGGTGCTGGGGGCTTGAATCTGGGGCCTCTCCTTTCTAGGCAAGCACTCTGATCACTGGGCTATGCTCCCTGTCCCTGAAAGGCAGTTTTCTTAAAGCTAAAAAAAGCAAATAAGAATCACAGGCTATTCAGTCAGCTATTCCAGTATGCCACATTTTAAGAAGGTTAAAAATTCTCTACTGTATATGTTCTCTGAATCTGCTAGTGACGATAAGTTTATTCCTATATGGGCAAAGACACTACCGTGAATTGAGCCCAGGACCTTCACTCTGAGCTATATCCCCAGCCCATTATGATTTTGATTTTGAGACAAGGTCTTGCTAAGTCCCCGAGTTAAACTGCCTATGCTGGCTTGAATTTACAATCCTCTTTCCACAGCTTCTCAGAATGCTGGGATTACAGGCCTGTGCCACCAGGGCCAGTTAATTCATGGAGGTAGCACCGTCATGTCAGTGCTTTGGCTTTGACTTATTTCAACACTTCATTTAGGTCTAAACCATACGTGAGTTGGAAGAGAACCAATAAGATCAACTCAAGCAAGACAGAGTTAAGGCTGTTAAGTTGTGTTACTGTATTAGGATTAAGTTTGGCTTTAAGTAGAGAACAGTCAAATACACAATAGTTTAGACAAATTAGAAATGTACTGTTCTCTCTCGTTAAGAGTCTGGAGGTAGGTAGCCTGGGATTCTTCAAGGCATCATCAGGTACCTGAGCTTCCCTCTTGGTGCTCACCATGAGTGCGATAGCAAGTTACCACTAATTAGTGGCTTAAAACAGCGGAAATTGATACTTTCCAACTTTTAAAGGTTAGAAGCAGGATGTAAGCACAATCATTCTTTCTAGAGGTTCTGGGGGAGAATCCTTTCCTTGCCTCCATTAATTTGTGGTAGCTCCAAGTGCTTCTGGTTTGTAGTTACATAACTGCATTCTCTGCTCCTGACTTCACTTTCCCACCATTTCTGTATGTGATGCCCAATCCCTCTTTTCTCTGATACAGACATGTGACGGCACCTGGGGCCACTCACATAAATCAGATCCTTAATCACATCTACACAGACGTCTTCCCAGTCAAGTAAGTTCCAGGGACTAGGTCATCACATATCTTTGCAAGTCATTATCAGTTTCCCACACCCTTTCAATGCAAGGTGAGCTGATGGTCTAATAACAAATTTGCTTGAGTAACTGCCAACACGTCAGCATTTCCTACAATAAAGAGAAAAAAGCAAAGCTGGGCCACTCTAAGCTGGGATGGCTTCTTGCAGATATGTCTAACCTATGGCCTACAGGCACTTGTCCTCTGTTTTGAAACATTATAAGAAAATATAAAGAACATTTTTGTTACTTGTATATGTTAACTACATTGTGTATTTTATTTTTGATCCAAGGCAGTTTCTTTTTGTTCACTGTGGCCCGTGTCTGACAGTCTTCAATAAAATTCCAGTCGACACTTGTTTACTTCTCACTGGCTGCATTGACTTACCTGTCAAGGAGGCTGGGACATGTGGTCTTACATTTACTTAGTGCAGTGAAGTGCTGAAGTATAGTTTTCAAAAAGGTAGTGACACAAGTTATTAATCAGTGAGAGAACCTGGAAGGTAATAAGCATGGTTTAACTGAGAATCTGAATTATAGAAGTTTATATTGTCTGCCAGACAAAAGTTCATTTGCATTGCTGTGAAGAGGAATCACTTGGATTCCTGAAATTTTTTTGTGCAGTTTACAGAGCTGTAAACTAACCAGTAGTAAGTCAGTCAAGCATGGTGTGATGATGTACACATAGTCTTTGCACTCTGGGAGGCTAATGGAGGTAAATTCAAGGCTAGCCTGGGTAGCTTGGTGACTTAGTGAGACCACCATCTGTAAGTTTACAAAAGACTGGGATGTAGCTCAGTGGCTTCAGTTCACTTTACTGGAAACAAGTCAGTCAAGACTATAAAAACCCTATAGGATGGTAATAATCCTGAGAAATTTACATAAACAACACCCAAAGTCATAGAAGAGACCCTTCATTTCTCAGTCTATATCTGTCCCTCTCTTTGTCTCTTTCTCTTTCTCTCTTTTCGGTAATACCTGAAGGTGAAACCCAGGGCCCTCATCCTGAGAGACATCTTCAGAGCCACCATTTATACTTTAAAATTTCAACACACGGTCTCACTAAGTTGCTAGGTTGAGCTTGAACTCACAGTCTTCCTGCCTCAGGCTCCCAAAGTGCTTGGAATACAGGCCTGCACCTCCTGGCCCGGCTCCTGATCTCTTTTATCTCCTTCCAAGTATTGGAGACTTTTTAAATGGTGAAGAGTTAAATATTTCTTACCAAGATGGAAGGAATGATCAACGCTGGTCTGGCCCCTCCTGTCACTGTCTCTCGGTGAGTCAGAGATGCTTGCCCTAGATTTGAAAGAGGAGGCTTCCTACAGGTAGCTATCACTGATACCATTGGAGTAAGACTGCCCTGCACAGACAGACTCTGTAAGCCAGGCTCATTTTTTACATTAAAAAACATTTGATATATTATTAATTTTTATTTTCTTTATTTTTGGAGGCAGTCTTGCTTTGTAGTCCAGGTTGGTCCTGAACTCACTAGGTCGCCCAGACTGGCCTTGAACTTATGCTAATCCCCCTGCCTCAATTTCCCGAGTGCTGCTATTACAGGCATGCATCGCCACACCTGTGTGGTGCTGGGGAATCGAACCCAGGGCCTTGTGCTTACCTCTGTACTACTTCTCCAACCCTAATAATGTTTTAATTAACAAAGAGTAAAATGTATTTTCATCATTGCACAGACTTCGGGACTCTAACAAATGGATATAGTTGTGTAAATACCATCACAACCAAGATGGAGACCAGTTCCTTCACCCCAGAACATTTTATTCATTCATGCTGTTTCCATTGTAAGCTCCAACCCAGCCGTCTCTGCTCTTTCTTCAAACTTAGTTTTGCCTTTTTAGAACTTACACTTGTGTAATCATACAATGTGTTACTTTTTGAGTCTGGCTTCTTTCTTTTAAGCCTAGTACAGCTGATACTCATCTTTGTCATAGTGGGTATAAGTAATTCTTTTATTGTACCATAGTATACCATTGCATGAATATATCAGTTTATTCATTTGCCACTTGAAGTACATTTGGATAGTTTCCAATTTTCGCTATCAGTAAAGTTGCTGTGATTTTGTATATATAGACTTTTATATGAGGATAAATTTTAATTTCTCTTTGGGTCAGAACCTAGGAATGGAATTGGTCGGGTCATATAGTGTATTGAACTTGATATGAGAATGCTGTTTTCCAAAGTGATTATAACATTTTTTATTCCCATCAACAATATAAGAGTTCCAGTTATGTACATCAGCACCACCCATTTTATCATGTTTTTTGTCTTAAAATCTTAGCCATTCTCAGAGGCGTGCCGTGATCACTGAGCTCATTATCGTTGATGCTGGCACCTCTTAATGATCTCAGTGCAGCCTAGTCAAGTTATAACTAATACCCATGACTAATCTTTTGACCTAATTTGATTAAATCTGAATATCTTATCCGGAGCTGTAGTTCCTAGAGTCGCTTCTCTGCAGAAGCAGTTGGATTTGGCATCTCTCTTGTGTTTTCCTGCCCCGAATCTTGGCACCCTGAGCACAGGTGGTGCCTCAGCTTTCAGTGGTGTGATTTGCAGAGGAGTCTGAGGAAGGGGCTAAGGATCAGGTTAGAGATTTCTTTTTGATGGCCATGTATCTCTGATGCAGGATGTGAGAATTACTGTATAGGGTGTGGAGTAAAGTGAGTGTTTGAGGAGATGTATACATCAGAAATACTGTTGATTAACCAGTGTGGAGCAGGGAAGAGAAAGGGAGCTGGTGACTGAGATACAGGATTGCTGTGCTCTGACCTTTGGAAGGTAATGGTGCACTAACAGGTGGACACCTCTGCGTGGAGGGGGACACCTACTCTTCTCATGTCTCTGCCTTGGCTTGCAGTTCTCCTGCCCTGACAGAGGGACTGAGATTGTAACAGAATTGTGTACTTACCACTCGATTAAATGAATCCTGGCAAAAAAGTACTTACAAATTAAGAACTTTAGAAGTTCATTGTTTATAGCAAATTGGTGTGATTTTTTAACAAGCAGAAAAATTTTTTCTTGTTTAAATAAATATTGTTGCCCTGAGTACACAGCACTGTGCTAAGGGCTGTGAAAAGCCAACAATGGCTCACTGCTCTTCCTGAAGCTGCTTTTGTTTTGCTTAGGAATGGGAGGGATAGAACACCCTGTCAACCCAGCCCCGTAGGAGTCCTGCTATGCCTCGTCCTGAGAGCTACTGAGTGCTGCCTTTTCCTTTGTTGCTACTGCTCTCCCATCATGCCACACGGTGCCAGAAGCAGCTGGTTCTGCCTTGCCTTCGCACTTAGTTGTAAGCTTCCTCGGGATTTGGACAAGGTATCACATGGGCATTTCGGTTAGGCTCAGCCTTTGGTTTTCGTTTCCCTGATGGTTAAAGTGAGATACTATTTAGAGTAATCAAGTTATAAAATCAGCCTAGATATCCATCAATGTATGAATGGATGAAGGACGTGTGATAAATATACACAGTGGGGTAGTATTCTGCCACAAGATGAATGAGATTGTGTCATTTGCAGGAAAATGGATGAAACTGGAGATGGTTATGTTAACAGAACCATGCCAACTCAGACAAGTGTCACATGTTTTCTTTCATATGTAGAATTTGGGGTGGGGAAGACAACATGAAAGTCAAAGGAGGTGGAGGTTTGGGAACACAGCTCAGTGGTTAAAAGCGTAAGGCTATGGGTTTGATTCCCCAGCACCACATAAGCCAGGTATAGTGGTGTAGCCCTATAATCAGAGCTCCCAGGAGGCCGAAGCATGAGGATTGCCTGGGCTACATCATGAGCCCAGGACCAGTCTGGGCTACAGAGCAAGACCCTGTCTCAAAAGAAAAAAAGGTCAAGGAGACCTACTTGGAAGAAGATGGAGATTTCAGAGACGGGATAGAGAAGTTAGTAGGAAGAGTGAGTAGAATAAAGAGCATTATTTGCATTTATGGAAATGTCACAGTGAAACCCCTTAATTTATGCAGTTAATGTATGCTCATAATTATATACTTGTAGAAAAAAAAAACCTGTTGTTTTCAAGCTTGGGTGGACCTCAGGGGATGAGAATGTTCATGTTTAACAAGATTTAGGTGCGCTGTGGCTGCCAGTCCAGGGTCCAGACTTGGAGTAGGACTGCCTGACCCCACAGGGAAGCAGAGTTCTTAAGGATCCTGCCTCCATCCTTTTGCGGTCAGGCACTTGTTGCAGTGTAGAGCTTGTTTTCTGCCTGTGTGAACAGCAGGAGAGTCCTCTTCATGGGCCCTTGCTCTAGTTCCTTAGAGAAACTGCAGCTGTCCCTCTAGGAAGGACTCACACCTTTCTTCCTGCAACATCTGAAAATTAAGCTTTGTGATTGACCACTGATCTGTAATTGTTTGGTTAACACAGATTAAGTATCCCTAATCTAAAGTGGCTGCTTCCAGAAGGGTTTAAGATTTAGGAGTTTAGGATATTAGGATATATATTACGAGATATCTTGAGGATGGGACCCAGGTCCGAACACAGAATTCTCTTCTGTGTGTCCTGTGCACATAGCCTGGAGGTAATCTCGTGTGATATTTTTAATGCACTGGCATTTTGAGTAAGACTTGTTACATGAGATCACATTTGGAATTTGTGGTGTCATATCTGCTTTCAAATTTTAGAGTGTATAAAATTTTTGATTTCAAATATTTGAATTAAGAATGTAATTCTTAGCCAAATGAAACCAATTTCAGATACTACATTCTGTATGAGAAAGTGTAACTGTTACCAAAAGCTGAAGAGGTGAGGGCTGTAGATTTCCCTTTTATAAACACACTGCCAAGTATGACTGAAAACAACACTTGGACTGAGGTCTGCCTGTATGCAGACTTGTTAGCAGGTGGAACACTGCTGCTACACAGCCTGCTTTATCTGTCTGGTGAAAGTCCAGCTCTCTCCTCAAGTTGGTGCACCAATAGCACCCAGCATACAGTGTTGTTAAACTCACAGTAATCCTCCTATCTCAGCCTCCCAAGTGCTGGAATTACAAGCATGTTCCACCGCATCCAGATTGTATGGTACTGGGGAATTGAACTCAGGCCCTTGCATTTGTTAAGCAAGTGCTGTAACTGCTGTACTGTTTTTCCAGTTCGTGATTGTATTTTAAAGACAGTCTACTACTGTCCATTTGCTGCTCTAAAAAGTTATACAAGCTTATCAGCTTAAAATCAAAGTTATCTCGAAATTCTCTGGGTTAGAAGTTTAGGCACTGCGGGGCATAGTTAGCTCTTTGCTCTGGATTTTACTAGGCTGAAATCAAGACAGTCATACATTTACATTCCTTTAAATTTAAGGGGAGGAACTGCTTTCCAAAAAATTTCAGGTGGAAGGGAATCGTGGTGGCACATGCCTGTGATCCTAGGACTTGGGAGGCTGAGGCAGGAGGATTGCTGTGAATTTGAGGCCCTCCTGGACAACATAGTGAGTTCAGAACCAGCCTTGACTACAGAGTTGAGACTGTGTCTCAAAATATATATATATATTTTTTCAGGTGGGCAGAATTCAGGTCCATGGGCCTATAAGATGGAAGTCTCCTTTTCCTCGTGGGCTGTGAGGTAGAGATGAGTCTCAGCTTCTAGGGCCTGCCTGCATTCCTTAGTTTGTTGCTTCTTTGAAGCTAGCAGGTTTGAAGATGTAAGTGCAGAACTGTTGAATCCTTTTCATCAGTTTAATCTCCGATCCCTCCTCCCTCTGTTTCCTCTCCTGCCTGACTTCTGCTTTTAAGGGCTTATATGATTACGTTGGGAACATCCTGACAATTCAGAATAAACCCTTTGTTTTGAGGTCAGCTAGTTCATAACTGATTCTTGATTCCATCTGGACAGTCCTTTCACAGAACTACTGAGGCTTTTTTTCAATTCAATATTGAGGAAACAGTTAAGAACCTCATGTTGACATCTTTAGAATTCTGCCTGCCACAGGCAGGACTTGGATTATCTGCTCTTTCCTATCAGGGACTGAGTGTTTCCCAGGAATTAGTGTCTTGCCCTGGCCTTGTACTTTTCAAGCCTAGGGTGCCGTCCTTGCTCACAGCACCTACATTCCTAAGTATCTGTTGGATTTTTATTCTTGAGTCTACAAAAGCCAGAGCATCTCAGTGATATTTCTGGTCAATCCCCTTACCTGCCTCAGGTAGCATAATTCCACCAATGAAAGTAAGTTTTCAGCAGCTGTAATGTTAAGAGTCAGAAAAACGTAAAAGCCCATTTTCTAACCTGAAGTGTCCCGATTATGGAACCTGCTGTCGGCTGGTGATACTAACAACTAGCTAGCTGTGCTCCAGCAACATCTCTTGAGCGTGGCCTTGTGATTAAAAACAAGCTAACTATTTCTGGAATCTATTCTCAATTAAGACAACTAATTTTCTTTTGGCAGCAGATTAAAGCCACCCACCATACATTTATGTTATATAGTTTCTGTGGAGATGATTGAAATGAAATTCTCTTGTATTAAAGACTTTCACCCTCTCAGCTGGCAAGAGAACTATTGTCATGTCTGTGGGTCTCTGTGCCTGGCATATGGCAGATATGCCACAAATACTTGTGGAATAAAGTAAATCAGTATATTCTGTGCTTTCATTTATAAAACTAGTTTAGACACTATATAGGAATAATGTGAAAGATCAAACTACTTTGGAAGAAGATGGAAATATTACTTGTTATTTTTGCAGTGTGAAGAGTTTATTGCACTCATGGTACCATAAACATGCAGACCGCAAACGGCATCTTGAAGATCGTCATCCCCATTTATTTTAATGCTGCCTTGCTGGGGGGAGCAGGGAACCACTGATGTGTTGCTCTCCTGCTCAGTTTAAGCAGTGTGATAACAAGACACATTTGCATCCTCACCTTGCCTTCAGTGTTACCTAAGTGCCAAAGGACTGCCTGTGCCTACCTAGTAGACTCCTAAAAACATGATATTTAAAATAAGTAAAAGGCCTGGTGAGAGTTGTGTCAGGTAAATTTCATATTTCATTCACCATCAGTGTGTGGCCTGTGTCTTTTCTTTCCCCTTTCTTTTCCTTTCTGAGAATTGCAATCTTACTTTCCCCACATCTCCCCTGAATGTCTGTGGGTGGAGTCAAGGTAGTTAACAGTTGTCCACTAACTTCTTGTTTCTGTCCTTACACAAGGCCCCCAGTCCTTGCAAACGTGCTTCTGGAAGCTTCTGCACATCCCCAGGCACCGTATCTGCTGGGGGGTGTCAGTGCACTTCTCTCCCTGATGCTGTAAATCAGGATCCAGTACTCCGGTGTTTGGGGGCTGGAGTACTAATGCTGCCTTTTGTCGTTCTCTGGAGGAGCGAGAGCTGCCTCTCTAGCATATTAGGCTTTTTAAAATAGCCCCTTCCTGCTTCCCATGGGAGAAGTAAGGTAGTGGACACAGCACTGTGCTTGAGATTGCCCTTATCTTTGGCCAAGGCTTTCCAGCTGCATCGGTTTGTTGCCTGCCGCCTCCTCTCCCTAAAATAAATCCTCCCAAGAGGCTGTGTCTCAGGGGGTCCGTCTATCGTCCAGCTGTGATTTGCAATGAACCGACTGACTGCCGTGGTGGCAGGCCCAAATCAGATCCTGTTGCAGAGGACTCCCTGGGCATTGCAGTTGTGATTAGGATGAACCCTCCCCTTCATCGTTCCCAAACCATGTGTCTCCTCTTCCTCCTCCCTCACTGCACGCTGGGCTCCACAAGGAGAAAGGATCAGACTTTAGAAACTTTAAAAATCTAAGACTCTGATCTGCTAGTGAACCATGGCATACCACTTATATTTGGCTATTGAGTGACATTTGCTTCGGAGGTAAAATTCTCTCCTCACCAAACCCTTACTCATCTCCTTTTATTTTCCTCATCTTGTGGATGTTTCCCAATGTGAAATAAAGGCCTGGATCAAATAAAATTGATAGAACTCTTTATTGTGAAAGTTCAGGATGCTAAAGAATCTCTAAAATGATTGATAACCCAAGACGTCACTTTTCATAGTCTCTAGATGATATGAAAAATAGAAGATCTATTTTAAATGCAGTAAGTAGCCTCAGGTGTTGTGCATCCCAAATATTGCTTTTATAGATATAATTATTTTTAACTGAAACACTCAGAAATGAAAAGTAACCCCTGCCCTTCTCTCCTTGACTGCCTGCAGATAAAGCCCAGTTTGGTTTATTTCTACCTCCCCTTTTGAAAAATATTCCTTATATGGCAGTTTTTAAACAGCAGAATAACGATGTGATTAAAATGTCAAAAGGAGTAAGAAAACTGGCCTCTGGGAAAAGTATATTTGGAGATTTACGTAAAGGCAGAAAACCGAATGGGGAGAGTGGTGCCTCGGAGGTTGCAGAGTGGAGTGATTAAGAGCAGATTCTGGCTGCTGCCTTCCAAGCTGATATTAGGCCCTTTTATGTGATTAAAGAAGCTGGCAGTAGCTGTTCTTTTACAAACTGCCACTTGATTTCTGCAAGGTTATGACTGTTTGACTTCCTCTTGGCATACTTTTTCTTTGTTTGATATGAGTGAGCGAATGTATGTGTGGCTAGGAGAGGGGTGGGACTGGAGATGGAGCACAGAGTGCTGTACCGCTGAACTACATTCCCCACCCATCCTTTTTTATTTTGACAGTGTCTTGCTGAGATGCCTAGATGGGGCTTAAATTTGTGATCCTCTGGCGTCTGCCTCCCAAGTGCTGGGATTACAGGCGTATGCCATTGTTGCCTGTTTCTTTGAATTTAAATCTGCGCAATGCTCATTCTGTGGCCACTGGACAGGAGGGGGTAGTCCATGGCCCACCTTGCTACCGTGGTATGCTCTGAGGTTCTAGCCCATACCTCAGACATCTGAGTCTGCATTGTAGGAAAATGCCTGGGATCCCTGTGCAGGTTAGAGCTGGGAAGGTTGCCTGGTCTGATGCCATCATGGGTCAGCTGTCCTGGAATGATGGCAAGGGAAGGCACTGTCCAGGCAAACACCTGCACTCATGCTCTACTTGACAGTCCTGTGTTTAAGTGCTGCTTACCTTCTGCTAAAACAGAGAGAGTAGCAGAAATCCATGCTTTCGGGACAGTTATTCCACAGTATTCCATTCTGATTAATTTGGGAGGGTTAACCTTATGACTCTTGGCTTGTGTAAAGGGAAGGGTATTTCTTCTAAAGTCGCTTACACCCATGGGTTGGGGTGTTTTCTTTTTAACAAAAAGTTAATGCTAGGTGCTAGGCAGTAGTTTTCCTTCAGGGACTTTAGGGAAATGAGTTTTCCAGTTTAAATCTCTATTGACAAGTAATAAGATTGCTTCACTTGGGGTACTTTTTAATATGAGTGTCACAGAGACAGTGCCATTGTCCTTTAGTAGATAATGGCTTATGTATAACATCAGTGCCTGGTGGTTACAGTGGTACCCAGGTTTTGCAGCCTCCAGTTTTCCTTATGGCAGCCACAGCCTGACAGCTGCTCCATCTCCAGGACACTGAGTGCCCTGCCACAGTGCACCTTGTGTAGGGGATGCAGTATGGCTTTTTCTTTCTGGGATTGTTGTTCTGTGTTTTCTCTGATTCCTTGTAGGTCCTTTTTGGACCTGTTTCAGTAACTATCACAAGATAGAGTCTTTTCAGATGGGATCTGTCTGTAGATCCTTTATGTTTGTCATTTATTTGTATGTAAGCATAAAGTGCTAAGAGCTGATGGAAAAGTGTGTGTGGAGGACAGATTCTGCTGCTTGAGGCCTTCTGCCACCCCCAATCCAAAGCTTTCAGGGAAGATTTGTTGGCTCTGTGGCTCCTGGGCGGACCCAAATCACCTGCCCCAGCACTTCCCTTTTCCTGCTCAGCTTCTGCCTGTACTCCTTGGCAGCCTGCTTTCCATTTTCAAAAATCTAGATTTGGCCTGTAGTTCTTTCCTCTCTCTGTCAATCTGTCTTGAATCCCTTTACTGCAGCTTTAGTGGCACTACAGCAGAGAGTGGAGGCATAGGGGCGTTCATCTGTTTAATATGAAGTGCACATAGGTTCTCTAGTGAGCAGTTGGGGAGAAGAATAAAACCTCTATGGCTATAAATTTATCTAGTTTTACAGCATTTGAGGTGCAACTGTTCATGAAAAGCAACTTAAATAAAAGGATCATGTTGGAGAGCAGTTGTTTATAATTCACTTTATAATATTTCAACTCCTAGTGAAAGTCAGGGGAGGCCAGAGACAAGGAGGATGAAGAAAGGATTTGCTGTCTGTTCAGCTGAGGTTTGTGGACAACTGGATGATGAATAGTTCCAGGGCTCTGGCCTCTTGTTTTTTTTGTTATTTGTATCTGTGCTGGTCTTGCTCTGTTGCCTAGACTGGCCTTGAGCTGAAGATTTTCCTGCCTCAGCCTCTTGAGTGTTGTGCTGCCTTGGCTTTTCTAGAATTGTGTGCTTAATGTAGATTTCCTAGTGTTATAACTGCTGAGAGGTGGCTTAGAGCATGGGCTTCAAAATTGCATAGACCAGGGGTTGAATTTCTTCCTGCGTTGCTGTGTGTGGGCTTTGAGCAAATGGTCGAACCTGTTGGAACTTAAGTTTCCTCACCTAAAGGTTAGGGAAAGCATGCTTTTAATCCCAAATAAATTAGAAAAAAATGAATTAATACATGTAGTACTTAGCCTTGTATGAAGTCTGAGAATAGGTCTTTTACTTACTTTGGTATATTTTAGGTTTCCTTTCACTTTGGATGTTACTGGTTATTATGCCTGGATACTAGAATAGCCTAGTCTCTGCCTTCATGAATTTCTCCCTGTTGTAGAAGGTTTGCTTGTCCCTCTTTTACTCAGAGGCATAGTAGGGAGAATTAGAGAGTTGAAAAGGCAGAGTATTCGAACCTAGGTCTGCCAACTCCTGAGTCTGCTCTTTCTTGTACCCCAGCTTCTCAGTGTTCTTATATGTGCGCCTCCTTTAGAGTAGAACCAGTATAGTCAGTTCAGTGGATGGGTTTGGGTACCTTCTCAAGTCTCTGGGTGCCAATGGGTTCCATCTTCCGCCCATTTGCAATAATCATTGATAGTTGTGCGAAATGAGACAACAGGAAGCACCCTTGGAGCCTGGAAGTGATCTCCTTGGATTGACCCTTCCTGCACCTTGCAGAGTTATGGTAAGCAGCACTAGAGCAGCAGGTATGGTTGCAGGAGCTGTGAGTCATAAGAACATAATTATCGAAGGACTTTCCCTCCTCTTGGTGTTTAAATGGAAGACCCAGGATGGAGAAGGTACCAACAATCCATTTTACCTCAGGGAGTTGATGAGGGACCAGAAGTGTGGATAGTTGTCATATTTGTCTGTTTCTTGGTCCTGCTCAGGTCTTCTTCCAGGTTTCTGTCTCTTCCTCAGAAGATACTTCAGCTACTCAGTTTTTACCCCATACTTACTCACATGTGGATACATGCATGTTTTAGATAAAATCTGGACACTGTTGTATAGTCTGTATTCATTCTGCACCTACACTATGAACATATCTCCCTTCTCTTCGGGTAACCCTTCTGTTAACCATTAAAGATTTTTCCCTTTCAGACAAGATTTAAATAAATTATGAAGATAGCCGTGTGATTAAATACTACATTAATCATTTAAAAATTATGGTTTCTAAAGTTTAAAATAGCATCCTTTTTTGTTTTGTTTTTTGAGACAAGGTGTCACTCTGTAGTCCAGGCTGGTTCAGGACTCACTATGGAGCCTGGGCTGGCCTTGGACTCATGGCAGTCCTCTTGCCTCTGCCTCCCGAGTGCTGGGATTACAGGTGTGCACCACCACGTCCAGTTTGTGTGGTGCTGGGAATATAGTACTTGCTAGGCAAGCGCTTTGACAGCTGAGGAATTCCTTCAGCCCTTGCATCCTTATTTTTAAAGAGGCTTTTTGATAATGGAGACTATTTTAAGAGGTAGTACATTATTGCTGGCTCAGAATTGGATTGTTTTTCTTGTAGTGTAGAAGCTTTTGCAGGAAACCTTTAGATGGCAGCATCTCTCACCATAAGCCATAATTTGAACAAAACCTCTCAGATGTTTAAGATACTGAGACAGAGCTGTGACCAGGTTTACCTGCATTATTCCTTCACAGGTGTGAGAAGGGGGCTGGGCCCTGGGACCAGCGGGCCAGTGGCTCACAGCTTCGTAGTGGACAGTCATAGAGCTCCCTGCTTGAAGCATTTTCTAGCATTTCACATGTCACTAGTGCAAAAAATTTCTGCCTTTGTGGCCTTGTTAAAACCATAAGGCAGTCTTGGAAAATGAGAGTCCAATGGTGATTCTGGACCAAAATGGAATGATACTTGAAAGGACCAAATAGAACAGACAGGACATCTTTTTGTTTCTTCTAAAATCTGCTTTCAAAGATAAAATCCATATGCCATGCAATTTATACATTTAAAGTATATAGCATGGTAGGTTTTAGGATAAATTTATAAGGTTGTACAGAGGATGCTGCAATCTGATTTTAGAACTGAAACTCCCTAAAGAATTCCCTTAGTCATTACCTTACCAGCCTCCATATATATCCTCAGGCCCTGGGCCCCACTCAAACCTTTTGCTTTTGTCATTTTTCCTATTCCCAGTGTTTCATACGAATGGAATAGTGTAGTATGATGTCTTCCGTGGATGGCTTCCCTCACTCAACCTGTTTCCAAGTTACATTCATGGTGCTGTATGAATTGATGCTTCATTTCTTTTTATTTTCCAATAATATTTCAGTGTCTGTGACTACACCACATTTTGTTTCATTGGGTGATGGGCCTTTGGCTATTACAACTAGTACTGTCAAGAATGTGTCCAAATTTTTGTGTGGCCGTGTGTCTTCGTATCCGAGTGGAATTGCTGGTTCATGTGGTAACTGCATTTAACCTTTCGATCAGATGCCAAACTGACTTCCGAAGAGGCGTACCATTACCTGTTCCCAACAGCTTGTGAGGTTCCATTCAGTCTTATTAGGAGTTTCAGATTTTCTAGTGATAAACTGGTGCTGGGGGAGGGAGATAAGGCGGTCTCTTTTGCATCCCTGAGTTGTGTGTTGGACTGACTGTCATCTTCCGGGCCTCACAATCACCCTGTGTCACTGGTCTGATAAGATGCCTACATTTGGTGGCTGCTCAGAATGTGTTGATATTACAGGCTGTCTGTAATCCTTGCCTCCTGACTTTGGAGATAGCAGGCTGGACCCAAATCATCTTTATCTCAGTTAACGGAAAGTGATATATATATATTTTTTAAAAAAAAAAAACTTTTAATAAACCATCCAGATTTGAACATGTTAAGATCACCTACTTGACATGCAGTGAACACACACGAAGGGCAGCTTTTGTTCTTGTGAGAGTTTATGTTCTGCAAACTGAGTTTCCCCCTTTGTTTAGCAGTCCAGCCTCTTCCTGTCATCCCACCATGCCCTCTTTGAGGTCGACTCTCCCAGTACCTCTCTGTCTGTGTGTCTGTCTGTCTGTTTCTTTCTCTCTCTCTCTCTCTCTCTCTCTCCCCCTTCTCTCTTTCCTTCCCCTTCCTCCTTCACTGCCTCCCTCCTTCCCTCTCTCTTTCTGTCTCCCTCCCCCTCATGTGTGTGTCTGCATCTGTGTGCAGGCACGCCTGTGTGTTTAAGGGAGAGAAGGGGCAGCTCTTCCTTTAGGTGTAGTTTGGTTCTGGCAAGGATATACACTGCGCATTCTGAAGCCTTATTTGCATCTGGAAAAAATTAGCCACACTCAGATCTTTCCCACTGCAGGTCCTGTCAGGAAGCCCAAGTATGTGGAAAGCCCCAGGGTGCCTGGAGATGCAGTTATAATCCCATTCAGAGAAGTGTCCAAGCCCGCAGAGCCCAGTGAGAATGGTAAGACTACATTTTCAGTGATTTCTCCTGCCTGGCGTGCCCTAAACATTGAGCAGAATGGCACTTTGTATTTCTGAGTGAAACTTGAGTGCTCTTGCAGGAATGCTTCACTGAACTGGATGTATTTGGGAGGTGTCCCCTGTCTGGGAAGTTTACAGAGGTCTGTTTAACTAATTTAAATTCTTGGAATTACATACACAGCGTAGGAACAGTTGAGTTGGGTGTATATGCATTGCTTAAGGGTTGGGCCTTGCTTCTACTGAATTCTCACTTAACGTGGGGACGTGAAAATCAACTAATAATAAACTGCAAGATTTCATTTTGTTTTTAATACTTTGTCACTTTAGAATAAGCAACAATAAGCCCTGGCTGAAAAGCTGAAATTTTAACTAGACAAAGCTTATAGCTGATTTCTTAAAAGTATTGAGTAATTGTCAGAAAATTTTCTTCAGGGAATATTGAAGTAGGACCCCCCCCCCCCCATTATAAATTGATAAAAAACTTTTCCTGAAGATAT
This sequence comes from Ctenodactylus gundi, assembly GCA_004027205.1. Lineage (NCBI taxonomy): Eukaryota > Metazoa > Chordata > Mammalia > Rodentia > Ctenodactylidae > Ctenodactylus > Ctenodactylus gundi. Next base: position 70,247 of record PVKB01005591.1, on the reverse strand, counting down.
GTTATGGTATTTTTGTGGGGTGGGGAGTTGTGTAAACAGACATTAATAACTTGTATTTACTTGATGCGTTGACACTTCAATTGTTCTTTTCTATGGAGTACTGAACTCACAATTCCATGGCCTTCAATTGGGCAATGTGAACCTGTACCCTGTTCCTACAGAAACATGAGGAAAAGATTCTTGGCCATGTGTAGACGCTTATTTTCATCTCAGTGTGGACACGAGTTTATTTAGTAATACTGAAAAGAACTGAGGAAAGAAAAATTCACTTTGTAGTATTGGCTACCCTCTTCTTTCTTACTGCTGGTAGTGGGGGAACCAACCCCTTTATGTCTTAACTATCAAAACTATCTGTATTTTGTGTTTCTGATAATATAGCAGGAGGTAGGGCATTGTAGGAGAGTGCAGTGATGGTTAAAATACAGCTAAAAGTGAACTGAAAGAGGTTAGATTAGCAGTAGCTGAAATCAGGAAGGATATGTCCTGACAGGGGGAATTAGCAGAAGCTGGAATCAGGAAATTTGGGATGGGCAGAGGAGGGTATGGTGTGACCATAGAAGATGTCCTGGCGTGAGAAAGTCCCTTATCCTTTCTGGCCAGGTACTTAGTTAACTGTGTGGCTCAAGAGGCTCAGGGCAAGGATTTGGGCCCAGGAAGACATGATACTGAGCGTTTGGTATAAAGGTAGGTAATCCATCGTGGTATCTGATTAGGCCAGCTGTTGGTTGATACAGGAAGGCTCTCTCAGTTGTTAATTGATGACTGTAGGTAACCTGTTTTCTTTCATTTCAGTTCTGGGCTAAAAGGAAAACAAAATCTAGTTCCCTGAAGTATCACTCATCAAATTTTGCTAGGCTTTCTGCCTGTTCTGGGTGAAGCTTGCCACCCCTTAATTTCATCCCCATTCACCAAATTTTTGCCACCCTGTCTGATTAGCCGCTGGGTTTTAATAGTCCTATACATCGTTGTGTAACCTCTTCCTGTGTGGTTGGAAGAATTGCTGGGATTCTCTACTGTAGAACTTTCCTGATGGCCCAAAATGGGGAAGAGATTTAGGATTTTTATTAGGTAAAGAAAAGAGATTATAAATAGTTCCCATTGTCAACTTTTCTGTCCTTACCCAGGGCAGAATTGGCCACCTTTCTTGGCAAGAGGAGACGTGCACTTGGTAGCAGGCCAAACTAAATCCAAGAACAGCCATTGTTCTTCCTGGAGGCCCAAACTTGAATGTGTTCTCACTCCAAGACCTGAGCTGTCTAGTTTGGCTTCATCAGGCTCTGTGAGGACCACAGATACAGCAAGTGGACAGTGAATACAGCACCAGAGGATTCCATTTCAGCTAAAATTAAGAAACAGGGTACATTTTCACTTATTTTAGTTGTGAAATAGGGCTGGGATTTATGTTTTGGGGCACATCGTAATGTAATCCTTCTGGTTGGTTCCAGCCTAACGAATTGAACCTGACAATTATGTATGTATTCACCAGACTAACAGAAGCCTACTGAAACAGCTTCTAGAGAAATGCCTCTAAAATTTTTTGTAGACTCATGGAAAATCAAGCTATTTCTCTTTCTTTTCTTTTTTGTCAGATTATTTCTAAATGTTTGAAATACTCTTTTCCCAGCTAGAGAGGATTATTGAATTATAACAGGACTCACAACTTTATATCTTTGAATTAGAGAAAACTATAATTCATTTGCCTTTGCTTTAATATATTATTAGCTATTTGAGCAAGCTGTGATGGGGAGAATGAGAAGGTTTCAGTCTCATGAGTCATTGCTCAACGGGGCTCAGTCTCAATATGATGAAGCTTTCTAGCAGACTAGTTAACAAAGAAAACTAACATGAAGTAGCAAAACAAATGAAAAACTATCTTATTAGAAAGTGGGTATCTCTTACAGGTAAATGTTTAAGTATTTATTGATACTTACATTGTCGATTACTGTTTGAGTAATAGAGGCAGACGAAACTAAGGAGGTATGAGGAACAGTGGCGCTGACCTTCCCACTACCTCCAACTATTTCCTTTTGTCATGTTCTCTTCCCTGTTTCAAGAGGGAACCCTTGATCCTGCTTTCTCGTTAAATCTCAGCTTTTTAGAATGGTGATGCACTGTTCTTGTAACGATTAAGATTTGGTTAGATGGAAGTATAGATGTGGGCACACCTGGCATGGGTCCTGTAGAAAAGACATTAGAGGTGTAAAGTACCCATTCATCTTTCATTTTCCTCAGTAAACATTCATTACGTTCCTAAGCTGTGAGAAATGCTGTGCTAAGTGCTATTTGAGATGAGTTATCAAGCATAGGTTCTTTCTTCTCAGAGCCTTAGTGTATGATAAGGAATTAAAGACCTGTATACAAAGTGACTGGAATTCACAGAGGAAGTAATATGAACTAACCAAGCTGTGGAATGAGCGGATAGTTCAGCAGGTGGGATTCTGTGTACAGGAAAGACTTAGTGGATGCCATGTATTCAGATTTACCTAGTGGGGCTGGAGGAATGGCATAGTGGTTAAAGTGCTTGCCTAGGTTTGATTCCCCAGCACCACATAAGCTGGGTGTGGTGGCGCACGCCTGTTATCCCAGCACTTGGGAGGCTGAGATAGGAAGATTGCCGTGAGTCCAGGGCTAGCCTGGAGTACATAGCAAGACCAAAAGATTTACCTAGTATCTTAGTGCATTTGGACTGTTACAGCAAAAGCACCACATACTAGGTGGTATTTTAAACAATAGAGGTTGATTTCTTATGGTTGGAGAGATTAAGAATTCAAAATCAAGGGCCCTGAATATTCCAGGTTTATAGATAGTCATCTTTTCCCTATGTGCTCACAGGGCAGAAGAGACTAAGTTCATCCATTCATAGAGGGCACAAATCCTGCTCATGAGGGCATATCCTTCATGACATAATCACCTTCTGGTCCTGCCTTCTCATCTAACACCTGGGGGGCATTCGCATTTTTTAGAAAAGAATTTGGGAGACTGCAAATGCACCCAGACATTTAGACAGCTGCATCGGGCAACAGAGTAGAGTGGACCAGGCAGGAAGGAACTAGGATCAGAGGGAATCCTGCAGAAATAGTGACCGTAAGTGAGAGAATAATCTCAAATTAGACGAAGATCAATACAGAAGAGGTAGTAGATGAGAGGACTACTGAGGACACGTTGAGCTGGGAACCCACAGTCTGGTAACGATGACTTTCCTTCTGTAGATCTCTTAGAACGATCACTACTCTTCTCCTTGCAGGATAGTGAACAAAAATATGTAGGAGAATCAAAAGAAGATGTATTTTAAAAAGAAAGGAGGGAAAGGGAGAAAAGAAAGAATTAGAGTGCTTAGGAGGGTTATCTAGGAGAACTGTAAGGGAGAATGGATTGACGTGACAGGTAAGTGATGAGGAAGCGGGACTAGTGAGACTGTACCCCTCTTTTAACTCCAGGAAGTGGAGCAGGTAAGGGAGCATGAGAAATCAGTTACTGGGTGAAGAGTATGTGCAGCTGTAATTTTTAAGAACAGGGATTTCCTTCAACACAACTGTAGATTTAATGCTGGAGTTCTCATAGGGTAAGCTGTGGATTTCTAGGTGTTCTGAAGATGCTGTCAAGGATTTGTGAGGTCCAATTTATTTTATTAAAAAAATTTTTTTTAGGATCTGTTTCTCTTTGCAGTCCTGTGAATTGAACCTGGGGCCTCACACATGCAGAGTAACTGTTTTACCGATGAACTACATTCCCAACCCACTCTTTTGTTTTGAGACAGGATCTTGCTCAGTTGCTCACACTGACCTTAAATTTTGATCCTCCTGCTTCAGGCCTCTGAAAGTAGCTGGGGTTGCAGGTGTGCACCATCATGCATTGCTTTAAAAGTCTTTTTGTTAATAATCAAAATCATTGCGCAGCTAAACTTCTGATGCTTATTTTTCAGCGCCAGACACCAGCTTTACTAGTAGTCCTGGTATTTTTTGCTGCCATGTGTTTGCATCAGAAATAATAATTCACTGAAGACTGACCTTGACGAAAACATTAAAAATAATGAATGTTATACCTCTCTGCTTAATATTCTGTGTGATGAGGTGGATGGTCTGCATGAAGCACTTGTGCATGCTGAAGTATGGCTGCTGTCTCTGGCGTAACATGTACATGATTGTTCAGATTGCAAGCTGAGCTAGCCACTTGCTAAATGGAACATCATTTTTATTTGAAATAATGACTGACAAACTGTGGTTACTCAGAATTGGCTATTTGTTACACATTTTCTTCAAAAGGCATGAAATGAACCTGTCACTTCAATTTATAAAACACTCAAGATTAATTGTCAGTGCTAAACCTTGATCTTTTAAATAAAAATTAGGGTTTTTGGAAATTCATCTCTGTCACATTGTCTTATAGTTTCCCAAGAAGTTTATTTTTTGATTGAACTCAGGGCTTTCAAACGGAGTTGCATCCCCAAGCTTTTTTTTTTTTTTTTTTGGCAGTAACATTAATGAGTGAGGTAGATTTTTGGTATTGTGTAATAAAGTGCATCACCATGGTCAAGATTTGCAAACCCAACATTTTCCTGCTGACCCAAAGTATGATGCTAGGAAATCTTGAATACCTAAAAGGTTTTTTTTTTTTTTTCTTTTCTTTTTTTTAAAGACAAAAAAATCTTGTTCTGTGGGTCAGGCTGGTCCTGAACTCACTATATACCTAGGCCAGCCTCAAACCCACACAATCATCTTGCCTAACCCTCTCGAGTACTAGGATTACAGGTCTGTGCCATCACATCTGGCTTCTGTGGTGCTGGGGAATTGAACTCATGCCCTTGCAGTTGCTGCACAAGTGCTCTAACCAATGTGCTGCTATTCCTCTAGCCCCATAAGATCCATTTAAAATAAAAAAATAGCCTGAGGATGTAGGTCAGTAGTAGATCACATGCATACTTAGCATGGGCAAGGCCATAGGTTCAATCTTTTGTTCCAAACAAAAAATTGTTTAAAACAGAGCATTGGATTTTAAGTTACAAGTGTAAAAAGATCAAATGATATGTGTTCAGACATTAGAACTTGCCTTTGAGAACTTGCTATTTGTTATGTTCTGGAGGAGTACCAGAGAGTATCTATAATTACCTGGAAGGCTCCTCTGTTTTCTAATTACAAATTTATGGTAGGTTGTGGTCTGAATTATATGCCTCAACCAAAAGAATATTGCTCAATGGCAGAGTGAAAGATCCTGAGTTCAATTCCCAGTACTAGTTAAAAAAAAATATATTCTAACAGATTGAATTTTAGTGGAGATAAGAGATTCTGGCTTTCTTCTTTTAAATCAGATTTGTAAAAATATTATAAGCCAATGTCATTCTTCCTAATTTTTAAAATTGAAAGTATACTTTTATTAAAATGTTAAGTATTAATGTAATTTTTAATCTTCAAATGAGTTAACATTTAAAATTTTTTTAGTTTTAATTTCTAGTGTGATTAGGTATCAGTGGACAAAAACCTCATAAGCCAAAGTTTATTGGAATCTTCCATAAGTTTTGTGAGTGAATCCTGAGGCCAAAATGTCTGTGATCTGCTAGCTTAGGAAAAAAGACCAAAACTAAATAAATAAAATAAACAGAGATGAGGAAAATGAATCTAAAGTCTGAAAGCTACCTAGACCCAAGGAAGTAGGGATTTAGAGCTAAGTTCAATAGGAGAGAGAAAGGCTAATTCAGGAGATAACTTTGAAAGAAGGACTGGTAAATTTGGTGACAATTTCAGTTTGGAGTAAATGAAATAAAAATTTTAAGATTTGTGTTATATATCTTAGTATTATAAGCTAGAAACAAATTATTAGCAGAAACTGATGACGTTCATGAATTGATGCTTTGTTCTACCTACTGTCTCTGGAAATCTGAAGAGTTAGTGGTAATGGCTAAGGAGCAGGAAGAGCTAGAAAGAGACAGGAAAATACTCCTAATTAAAGGTCAGGAAAGATAAGAGGTTAAGCAAGAGTCAGGATGTAGATAGATAGAGGCTGGGATCTTGGGAAGGGGTTTACTGTCAGGTCTGTGGCCCGTCATTGAACAGACTAGATTCACAATAAGTCGGTTGTTGAAGATCATGTACCTAGTGAATGACTAAGCATTGGTGATGATAACCAGTGTTCTGTGGACTATCAGGAGTCTAAGTGTGGCAAAGAGGCTCTTGTTATGAAATGGCCTCTGTTGGCCTCTAGGGACTTGTGGAGTCTGACTTTAAGAAGTAATGAGACAGACCCATAATGGCACATACCTGTAATTCTAACACTGTAGGAAGCTGAGACAGGAGGATCTCAAGTTTGAGCCAAGTCTGAGCAATTTGTAATTTGGGGAGAAACGGCCTCAAAATTAAAAATAAATTTAAGCTGAACATGGTGGTGGTGCACGCCTGTAATCCTAGTGCTGGGGAGGCTGAGGCAGGAGGATTGCTGTGAGTTTGAGGCCAGTCTGGGCTACATAGTGAGCTCAGAACTAGCCTAGACTACAGAGTGAGACCCTGTCTCAAAATAAATAAATAAAATAAAAATTTAAAAATTTAAGGAGAGAGAGAGAGAGAGAGAGAGAGAGAGAGAGAGAGAGAGAGAGAGAGAGAGAGAGAGAGAGAGAGAGAGAGAGAGAGAGAGAGAGAGAAACTAACCCCATAGCCAACCAAGTGTAAAAGGGGCCAGGATTGTAGTTCAGTGTTTAGATTTAGGTTCAATCCCTGGTATCTCCAGGAGGGATTTTATATGAGATAGGAAACAAAATGCAGAGAGTATAGCTAAATTAAGATAGTTTGATAATCACCAAGAGGAGGGAATTTATTAGGCAGAGGGTTTAGCTCAATCTGGAACACTTGCCTACTGTGTGGGAGGCCCTGGGTTCAATCTGTGGCACCATTTACACACACAAAGAGGGAATTTGTTGTGTCAGCTATTATTTTAGGTAGAAAAATAGAACATTTGAAAATATGAATGTGTGAAACCAGAAAATGAAGTAACAGTGAGGAAGTGTGGACTTTTAATGTTAAACATATAACCCACCTTTGTAGCATTTTGAGGTATATAAGGTGTTTCCCACAATTACTGGTTTTGAAGTGCAAATCTATAGGAAGGAAGTGGGTATGGCTACTTCTCTGATAAGGAAATTTAAGTTCAGGGAGAGACCGAGCAGCGTAGAGGCACAGAATTGCTTTAGCATGGAAAGCATTCTGTCTTAGGAGGTGGCAGAGAAGGGTGGGAGGAGGAAGATGGAGGACTGCTATAGTTTGGATCTGGAGTGTCCCCCGTAGTAGGCCGCTTGTACTTGGAACTGTGTGCTACTGGGAGACAGCTTGGCTGGAAGGGGCGGATGTTGGGGGTTCGAACTAGAGGGATTGTGTCAACTTGTTGCCACAGGGAAAGGCCCGGAGCAAAGCTTTCAGGTGTGTCTTGTTTACTCCAGGGTCAGAAAGTAGAGGGGGGCACCCACCTTGGATGTAGGCGCCTGGGATTGAAATAAATAAAGGAAGGAAGAAGAAACTTTGTTACTGCTTCTTCCTGGCAAGGTTCTGGTCTTGCCTGCGACCGCAGACTCACTGGGTTTCTGTCTGCAATGGACCGAGGAGATCTCTCTTCTCTGCCATATATTTCTGCTGTTTTGGGCTGCCCACAAATTGACTACGGCAGACTTTCTGAAACTGTGAAGTATTATCTTTCCTCCCTTACATCGTAGATGTTGGGTGTTTTGTCACAGCAACATAAAGTAACTTAAGACAAGGACACGTGTGATTTGAGGTTACAGTGACAATAATTGGGTAAGCTGGTCAGCCTGTGGACTGCGCCTCGGTGTTTGTGTTACAAACACTGTCGGGTAGGGTCAGGAGAACTAAAAAGAGGCTGCTAAGAAGTGACCCAAGAAAGTCCCTTTAGCTTTCTTTGTGGGCTAACCTCTAACCATCGCGTGCAACCAAAGGTTTTATGAAATTATTGTGGGAAGGACCGTCTTTCTCTACCTGCCCATGAGATTCCTAGGAAGGGACAGGCTAAGTATTCTTTTAGCTCCAGAGATAGCTACCATAAGTTGTATGAATATTTAAATCTATGAGATGCCATTATCCTTCTGACTCTAGATAAGGCACACTATTATTGATGAGTGGTTTAATATTAGCTGCATGAATGAAAATAGATGCTTCATTTAGAGTGGCCCACTAGAATTTGGTCCAGAGGCCCTTTTGGAATAATAACTAGTTTAAAGGAGATCATCTTTATGTTCAGAAGAGTATTTGGTGGGCTGGAAGTAGATATGCATTTCCATTTCAGTGTCATGTACCTATTTGAGGGAGTTCCTCAGTAACCCCTCTCCCAAAATGGCTCTGTCGCTCTTTGCCTAGAGATCCTTCTGCTAGAATGAAAAGTTCAGTGAGAGAAGGCTCTGTGCATCAGGGAAGGAGAAACACAGGTGACTGGATGTGAACTCAAAAATTCAGACTGAAGGGACTTTTTTTTTTTTTTTTTTTTTTGGTGATACTGGGAATCAATTCCTAGGCCTTTACACTGAGCTGCATTCCTAGGCTTTTTTTTTTTTTTTTTTTTTTTGAGATAGGGTCTTGCCTAGTTGACCAGTTTAGGGTGAAACTGGGGATTCCCCTCCCTCAGCTTCCCAGAATGCTAGGATTACAGGTCAGCCACCAGGCCTGGCTAAAGGGGACATTTTTAAGAAGTAGGTCACTTAAGATGCCATTTTAGAAGACAAAATAATATGAGAAGAGAGATGAGAGACCTTTGAAAGAAACAATGTTGTGGTGGCTTAGGTGTAGAATGAAATAATATGTGTCCATTAATCTTAAACTCTAGTCAGGTTTTAGAACCTTTGTAGTAGCAGGGTATGGGGCTGGATAGTTAGTACTCAGTCATTAGACTTACAATTGCAGCTGCTTCCTAACTCACCAGAAGAGCAGAGATATGTATAACTAGCTGTGTAGTTTTGTTTTTTGTGTTTTCAACAAAAACTTTGTGTCGAGAGGATTGCTAGTGTGATCCTAACCTGGGCGAAATAGTGACTTGGAGAGACTATCTCAAAAGTAGAAGTAAAATTGGACTAGGTATGTAGCTCAGTGTGAAGGTGTTGGGCTGAATCCCCAGTACTGTGTGCTGGATGACTTAGGTTAAGAGTTTATTTAGGTCAGAGTGCAGTGTCTGGGGCTCAGCAGGTAAATTCCAAGAGAGAAACCACAATGGGCCAGGCTGAGAGATTGGAGCCTTTATAAGTATTTGAGGATGTGAAAAGGAGTCTCAAGGAAGATGGATTATCTGTTGCCCTATTGATCTTTTGCAGCACCTGCATTGTGCCTAAGATTTCTGTCTCCAAAGTTGGAATCTGAAGCAGCAATCCCTTCAGATTCACAGAGGGCTTGTGTGTCAGTTTAGAGAGGCTGAGTCAGAAGGATCTCCTGGATAGGTGTGAGTGGGTCCCTTGAAGTCCATAGCTGACCCTTTTGGTGTTTTAGCAGATTTCTGTTAGTAGGGCTTTTAACCCTCTTAGTGCCAACTGGTGGCCACTGACAGTACCACATGCACATAAGGGGGGAGGGGTGGCACAAAGAAAACACACCTAGGTGTCTGTGCAGTCACAGTGTGGAGATAGCAGTGATTCTACTGGGGGTGATGATGCCCTTTACTGCAGGTAGGACTGCACAGCATCGCTGGCTTTCACGGCTCTCGCTCTCTCTCTCTCTCTCTCTCTCTCTCTCTCTCTCTCTCTCTCTCTCTCTCTCTCTCTGCTCTGTGTGTGTGTGTGTGTGATTATTGGGTACATTCTGTGGGAGCCAGACCTCCGCAGCGGCTGCCAAATGGAAGTAGTTTCTGGCTCTTTCCCCAGAATGTTTCAGGTTCAACCAGAAGCTAGACTTTCTGGGGCACGGGCATAGTTGGGTAGCTGTACGGAGATTGTTTCGAAAGGAAAGTGGGGGGTGGGTGGGTGTGGAGTAGAGAAACTACTGAGATCTGGCCCCTCACCCAGTTCTTCCTCTTTCCATCTGCATCTTATGCCCTCCTTCTAGTCCAGTTGCCTCCTAAGATAAAGCAGCTGCTCTGCCTGAGCCTGGGGCTCGGGAGGGGATGGGGCGGAGGGAGGAGAGCATAGATCCTGTTCCAGTGGTTCGGCCTGGGCGTGCCTGGGTTGTGCTGATTTGCTTTGATTCTCACCTTCCTTTCCCATATGCCCATCTACCTTGAGAAGCTTAAGTGGTTGCTGTAGTCTCTGTTGGGAAGGGACCTTCTATATAGAATGGTATTTGGGGGTGTGGTCCACCCGCCCTGGGGTGGCTCCCCTCTTTAGTCAAGTGATCTAACAATATCAAGGCCTCAAGAATCAAGCCTCAAGCCTCTGTTACCTTACCACCATAGTTTAATTAGAGTGACTAAAAAAACCCAAGTTACTCTTCTTCCTACCCCCAAAATTAATGAGCTGTTGTGAACAAGCTTGTGGCTGTCTTCCTTTTCTGAATGTGCTACCAGCCTGGTTTCCCTCAGAGCTTCACCCTGAGTGCATGACTTAGCAAAACTGATTGAGTGAGGATAATCTAGATGATCTTCTTGAAAACTCAACTTGACTTTTGTGGTTTCTTACAAAACACAAAGCGTTGAGCTGTATTAGTAATACTGTAGCTCAGTATTAACTTCACTGTTGTTCTTTATTTTTCTAAAGAACTCCACTCACAATAGGCAGATTTCCACATCTAGGGAAGATAGATTCCTGTATGGATGTAGGTCTCTAGAAAATTAACAATAACTCATGATATTGTAGATTGCATATTATTCTTAAGTTCCACCTTTTATGAGCCAACTTGGATATGCATATTATTTTGTCTTGATGATATGTTTGAATGATGTTTGTGTTTTGTCAACCGTTCCCCGGGGCTTTTTGACACAAGGTTAATCTCCAACTCAGGAATTGAGTCCAACCATAAAATTCTCTTACAACAGAATGAGAAAAAATATGCACCACCTATACCTCAGATAGAAGGCTCATAAATAGAATATGCAAAGAACTGAAGAAAAATAAACTCCTCTAAATCAAAGACGCAATTGAAAAATGGGCAATGGAAATGAATAGGCAGTTCTTAGATGAAGAAGTTCAAATGGCTAGTAAATACATGAAAAAATGTTAAGCATCCTTAGCCACTAGAGCAGTGCAGATCAAAACATCACTAAGATACCAGATAACCCCAGAGAAAAAGGCACAATATGTATATCAAGAACTCAGATAGCAGTCAGTGTTGTGGGGTAAAAGGAACCCTCTTACACTGCTGGTGGGAATGTAAACTGGTATAACCATTATGGAAAGCCCTATGGAAGTTTCTCAAAAGATTGGAAATACCCTTTTTGATCCAGCAATACCTCTTCTGGGAATTTTTCCAAAAGAGTTAAAAACATCATATTCCATAGATACATGTATACCCATGTTCATAGCACCACAGCTAACAATACTAAAATGGGGGAAGACACCAATGTAGCCATCAGCAGACCAATGGATACCTAAATTGTGGTATTTGTACACAATGGAATACTCCTCATCTATAAAACCAGACAATTTGAGGCTTTTGTAGGCAAATGGATGCACCTTGAGACTCTTGTGCCCCGTGAAGTGAGTCAGAGGCAGAAGGTTAAATATCGAATGGTTTCTGTAATATGAGAAACCCAGATAACAGTCATGACATAGAACTAAGGAGGGGAATAATGGAAACTAGTAAGGAGAGGGAAGGAGTATGAGGGCCAAAAAAGGGAGAGGAGAAGGATTTGTAATTTTGCCGTGATGCATATGTACACAAAATACTCAATTATGATGTAAACACTGTGTATCACATATACACATATCAGTAAAATGGGAGGAGTAATTCTCTTATGTGCAAAAAGCCCAAGAAAGGTCATGCTCCTCACCATACCTGTGGAGCATTCTGAAAATATCTGGCTAGGTTTTCAGTACTTTTGTACACATGACAGGGCATTTCTGAATCCTGCCTCTCTGGAGAGGTTTCACTGGGATTTAGTATCTTTGGTCAACATGGATTCTCAGTCATGAGTGGTGGTCTTGGTGCACTTGGGTTTTGCATATCATGGCTGGTGGATATGCGCAGCAAATGTCCCTCCAAACTCTTCCCCCGCATCTTGTTTATTCAGAACTTGAATTTCTGTTTTATTCCAACTAAATAGCCTGGGTGTATGCCGGCATGCCACTTGGATTTTACACTATTTTGGCTTCCCGTGGAATTGACTAGACTGTGCTTTTTAAGGATAAGACAAAAGGAGAGACTTCTTTACCCAGAGAGATGGCTATCAGATAACAACACTGGACTCTTTTGGTTCAGGTCCAATACTTCACCCTTTGCACTTGGTGTTTCTCTGTCACTGTTTTCTTAACCTGCAGCCTCATAATTAGAATGTACTGCTGGAGGATGAGAAGCATTGTCAGACTTGGTGCATTTTATAAAAGTACACAGAAGTGAAAGACAAACAGCGGTAGTGTGAACTCACCCAGATGCGGTGCTGAAATTCCCCAGAGAGGCATCTTCATTGTTTTCTTTCTTTGTTCCAGAAGCAAAGGCCGATAATGAATCGAGCTGTTCTCCGGCAGCCCAAGAACTGTTGACAAGGCTGGGATTTTTACTGGGAGAAGGGATCCCAAGTGCCACACACATAACCATTGAAGACAAAAATGAAACCATGGTAATGCCAGGGGAAGACATGCATCTCGTACCTGTTCAGGTGGATGGAGTGTTAGCCAGTCTTTGCCCTTCCCTAAGCCAGAAAATCATTTTTCAGTCAGATGAGTTCTGGACTGCTGTGTACTGAAATTTATTGAAACAGTTTGCTTCTAGGCTTTTATAGAGGAGGTTAGGAAAAAACAGAAGGGAGTAGAACTTAAGAAAATGTTTGCAATAACCTGTAGTGACTCCCCAGAGAGTCATGAATTAACATGGCTGAAAGAGTCCCTTCGTAATGATGCTACTTCTTTCTCAACAGTCCCATTCTTCTCATTGGGCTGCTTTCGTGTGTGTGTGTGTGTGTGTGTGTGTGTGTGTTAAGCTGTTGGGATTTTGGACGGTCAGTGGGGTGAGGAAAAGATTTATAGAAGTTGTAGCCGAGACCAAAAGAGATGAGGACCAATGGCCCATCCACAGTGAAGGCTCTCCCCGTCCACTCCCAGGGAGCAGCCGCTCTGCCCTGCCACTTCACAGTGTGTGCGTGTGAATAGCAGTGAGGCGCTGGAGCCTCTGCATGGCACAGGCGCCCCACCCTGTGTGGGAGGTGTTCTAGGTTGCTTTAGAGGGCAGTGGTCAGCAGTCCCCTTCTCTGATTACAGAGCCCAGCCAGTAAATCTTCAGGACTCGAATTAGGCTGCTGTGTTCTTGAAACATTTCAGAAACAGAGTCCCCCGGTTTTCCAAACAGAGGTCAAATAACCCATTTGTCTTCTGCAGACTTTAAATAGAAGAAGTATGCTTATTTCCATTTCTGTTTTATAAATGTATATTCCCACTACATGTTTTGTAAGAATAAGACTTCCTTTTTAATAAAAAGGAAAATCATAAAGGAAGGCACAGAACGAAGATGCTTCTCTTTTTAACATCCGGAAGACCATATGTGCATCCATACATGGCTGTGCCTATTCATGTCTCCCGCTGAAGTTTAGAAGCTGTCTCTGTTTTTCTAATTTTTAGTCTTGTTTTAGGATCAAAAGCAAAAGCATGTGTTGAAGTGTCCTGTGTGAGTTGCACTAACTCCTCCTTCCATCGGTCTTGCAGTGCACAGCGCTGAGCCAAGGCGTCAGTCCTTGCTCCACACTAACCAGCAGCACCGCGTCTCCCAGCACCGATAGCCCCTGCTCCACCTTGAATAGCTGTGTCGGCAAGACGGCAGCCAACAGGAGTCCCTGTGAGACCATTAGCAGCCCTAGCTCCACCCTGGAGAGCAAGGACAGTGGAATTATAGGTAAGAAGCACACGGCTCAGCAGTGTAAGGGCTCAGCACATGTCAACCAGGGCCCTCACCAGAGGGTGTTAGCATGGTCTGTGAAGGTCATCTGCCAGGCCCTGCAGATAGCAGTGAGATCCTGTGCAGCCGAAGGAATTCCAACATCAGCTTTTATATTCCTTGATGTTTGTTTTGTAACACTGGGATGAAATGGTTAAAAATTTTTGCAGATTAGATCTGGCCTGTGAAGTTACAAAATTCCTTCCTCCTGATCTGTCGGTTCCACTTGTTGGGCGTCAGGTCCCCCTAGGGCACATAGCTGGGCAACAAAATCCTGCATATAAAGAAGTCTCCCGGCTTGGTCTCAAGGTCACTTTCTTCCCCAGTAGCAGTTCAGGCATGTGTGCTCTAGGTTTTTAAAGTGTGTGTATGTATATATATATATATATATACACATACATACATACACACATATGTGTATATATGTGTGTGTGTGTGTGTGTGTATATATATATATATATATATATATATATATTGCAATCTGACCACTGTTTTGAGGTAAGAATTTTCTAAGGAACCTATGACTGAGCCCACACCCACACAATAGGTCTTAATTGGCTTTAGCAACCTTTGATTGATTTTCTTTGCATGCTTCTTTCCTTCTCTACAAAAATAAAGATTTTGTCAGTTTAATATTTACTAGACTCATGTATATTATTCAGAAAAAAATTTTTTTGAGACAAAACTCACTGTGTAGCCCAGGCTAGCCTGGAACACACACAGTCCTCTTGACTTAGCTGCCTGAGTGCTGGCATTACAGTTGTGTGCTACCATGTCCAGTTTTTGTGGTGCTATGGGATTGGACTAAGGGCCTTGTGCTTGCTAAGTAAATTCTCTAATCACTGTGCTGTTCCTGTAACCCTACCCAGGGAATTTAAGAAGAGGGTTGTGTGTGTGTGGTTTTGCTTTGAGCTACACCTCCAGCCCCTTATTTCTTATTTGAGATAGGGTCTCACGAGGTTGTTCACACTTGGAATTACTCTGCCCCAGAAAACTGCTGGGTTTGCAGGCCTGTGTCTCTAGGCCTGGCTAAGAGTACTTACTTTTATTTCCCATCTTGTAGTCTATCAGGTTTTATTTTCACTGAGTGTCTTGGGCCACATGCAAAACATATAATATGGTTAATTTACATATAGATGTACTAAAATAATTTTTAAAAATTTCACTATAGCATTTAAAAAATCTAGGCAAGTGGAAAACAGTAGGTAGCAGACATCTCTGGGCTCAGGCACCAGGTGTATCTTAAGTCTCCAGCTCAGTGCCTGTCACATGGCAGACCCCTGGAAGGCATTGTTCATGTCTTTGCTGCTTTAAGATTGTGTTTTGATTTCACCATGGAGCTCTTCTGAGCAATGAATGCTGTCCCTTTTGTTGAGCTGTGTACCTCTGAGAAATATTTGTCCCTTATTGGAGACTGAGCTTCATTTGCACATTAATAGGTAATCAAATGGAATGGCATTTGAGTTCCTTATTTTCTGCACTAGCTTGCAGTTTCTTCCCAGTGTAATTTAAAGGACCGTGTTGCAGGTTCACCCTGTTTGGATTCTGGAAGTGGCCCCAGAAAGCTTGTCCTGGAAGGGGCCATGGCTCTCTGGTATGGCCCTTCCATGGCCTTGCTAGAGGACCCTCCACTCAGAAAGGCAGCCTTTTCCCTCACTTTTCACTAGGATCAGGCTCTTTAACGGATATTGTATCATTTTGCTTTAATTCCTTTATCAATATACAATTCACATATTAGTCACCCACTTAATCCACTTAGTGACTTTTAGTATATTCAGAATTGTGCGCCCATCGTCACAGTCTGATTTAGAACATTTTCACATACCAGAAGCCCTACACTTGTTGAAAGTTACCCTCTACTCTTCCCAGGCTCACCAGTCCTGAGTAGCCAGCAACCTTTTTTCCATCTGTTTAGATTACCTTATTCTGAACATTTCATGTAAGTGGAGGGTGAGTCTACTGTATCACATTTGAACTCTTCATTTTCTTACCTTCAAGGCCTTCCAGTGAACTTGCAATGATAATTTTTCATTTTCCTTTTACCCTACTTACCTGGCTGCCTTACAGTAACAAACTATAGCAAGGATTCCTGAAAGTATAATCTTCTGGCTGCCTAACAGTATACTTCAACAAACATTTTCCAGCATTCCTTCTGTTCTCAGGCCTAGTCACTTTCTGAGCTGTTCACCACTGCTAGGTCTTTGGAATGAATTCTGTGGTAGCTATTCTTCTCAACTTTCTTGGCTCTTGTGAAATTTCATCTCCTTCAGAGAGTTTATCTTCTTTCAAGAGTTTGGTCCATCTGCCCGTCCGTCCGTCCTTCCTTCCTTCCTTCCTTCCTTCCTTCCTTCCTTCCTTTTATAGGCATTCAAAAATTGTTATTTTTCTGGCCATTGACATTACATGCCTTTTATTATAACTAAATCAGTTCTTTGTGTTGACAGTTACATATGCTTTCAGTAAGAGCCACCCATTCAAAACCTCACCCCCACTTTGAAATACAGTACTAAAATTTTAAAACTATTTTAAGCAAAGGAAAATAAAGGTATAGGGTTGGTTTCTGTATTGTCAATGAAAGACTAAGCTTCAGGAGGCTCTTGATTAATACTTGATTTGCTGCAGTCCTGCCCAGTCTCAAGGTGACCAGTTCCTCCATTACCCCTAAAGCACTTCTTTATTCTTCAGTATATTTATTTAATTTTTGTCTTCATATGGACAGGGTTTTTCTGTTACTCCATTTCCTGGGTTCCTAGCAAAGTGTTGGGAATGAGAAAACAAAGAACAAATTGCTACTACTACTATCAGGTTCCATTGTTGGAGGGAACATTTCATTGGTTTGTTAAGAAGTATACAGGACTCCCACTCCAAGCTGGTTCTGCCAAGCTTTTAGATCTGTGTTTTAAGCCTGCCTTCATGGTAAAATAGTACCTGTCATGTCATTGAAACTGCCCTTCTTTCTTTGTTCAAACCAACATGTTACCTTAACTCGGCCAAACATGAAATACTTTGCAAGTTGAAATGAAAGTGGGAGGAGTAAGGAAGGGTGGCAAGGCCCTCTTGTGGAAGACCCTTGCTCCTGGAGATGGTGCTTGTACAGTGTCAAGGTCCAGGGTCTGTGTGGGGATGACAGAAGCACTGGGTTGAGAATGTGCCTCTGTTCTCTGTTTTCCATGACCTGCAGAATTAGAACCTGTTGCCAAGGAACACACTGTAGGTGTGGTAGGGAGGAGAAGGAAAAGAAGCAAGAGTTTCTGCTCAGACCAATTTCAGCCCTAGGCCTTTGTAGAGGCATGGGGCCGTGGAGTGGAGCCAGGGAGGGAAGGAGCTTCTTCTGTAGTCAGTACACAGCAGGCAGGTTTCATTGCCTTTTTGTGGAGCTGTACTGTGATACACCTGTGGTTTTGTGACCTGAGATGTGCCTTTTGTCATCTGAAGAATATGCTGACTTGATAAGGTGAAGTCTGGGGTGGCAGCTTTGAGCTTCTTAGCAATTCTAGTGGGCCTAGGTGAAGGTGGGACACCTTGGCTTCCTGCTTTGAAAACCTGGCTTGTAAAATGGTCTGGTAAGGATCCCAATTATATAATGCTGGTGAAGAGAGGAAACAGCTTTCCAATCCAATTTTCTATTTTTAAATAGCTTAAAACTTGTCAATGAATAGATTAGAGGTTGGAGTGGCAAAGGGTTTGGGGTGGACTGTTGGACAGTGCACAGAACTGCTTCAGTGTTACACGCTTGGGGTAGTATTGAGCTGAAAGCCTGTTCCACCGCAGGGTAAGCCCAGTTTATTCAGAGTGTTTAGGGAAATTTTCAGACAGTGCTAACTCCTCCTTAAACATTCTTCAGCTTCCTCTTACTATTTAAGCTGGTTTCCAACATACTGATTATATTTAATCTAACTATTTCTGCCCTACAGATGCAGGGATAGAAAGCCGTGTTCCCACATGCCTGGGCAGACATCTTAGAGCTGCTACAGGTGCCCTGCTCGTGATTTTTCCACGGCCGAGTGTGAGAAAGGCCAGCCAGTGACCATTGCAAGAACTTACTCGTCCCTTTACAAGGCCACGACTTAGTTGACCCCTGCTCACTTTCTTTCTCAACTATTGTGTTATCCAGAGGGGAGTCTCCCTTTATTCTGTTTCAAGAGGTTCACGTTATTCCAACATGAGTGTCATTAGAAGTGTAATTTTTCCATGTAGAAATACTGTCTAAACTGGGTGGGATTGACTGAATTCCCTATGACTGTCTTTTTTTATTTTTTTAAGTGCAGTTTCTTTCTTCTTTCTTATTAAAATCACTGGCATTACCTAGAAGTTAGTATCTGATTTTCAAATTTGCAGGGTGAAAAATTTTCTAAATGTGAAACCCAGCTGTACTCAATCTCTACAAAATAGCTTTCAATTACATGCTTGGAGAAAATCTTTGGAAAGAAATATGCTTTTAAAGGTATCTTCTCTGCAGACCTCCCTGGTGGTCTAGTGGCTAGGATTAAAGATGTCTCCTTCATGCTTGAAACAACATTTTGTTCTTAGTGACAAAAGTCTTTGAATATAACTTGCCTCTGTTACAAATGGAAATCATTAGCATTGTGTTATGGCAGCCTAGAATGTGTATGAAAAACAATCTTTTTAAAGATTTGCTTAAAATAGTGGGCTTTAAACTTTTAACTTTTTAAGTTAAATATGTTGAATTTTTCTGTATATCTTCATGATAAATAGTTCATACATGAATGTTTATTCTAAGAAAATGGGCTGTTTCTCCATTTCATAAGGAAGCGGTTACAAGCTAGGTGAGGAGAAACAAACAAATCCCAGCTTTCCTTTCAAGATTTAAAAAAAAATCCTTCTTACCCATTAATAATAAATGTGCCAAGAAGGACTTCAAGGTAGTAATTAGAGCATTCTGGCTGAGAATGGGGCCCGAATGCTAGTCATCCCTTCCACTCCTTTCTTACAATCTACTTTGACCTGTTGAGATCTATATTGCCGAGGTATGTCTCAGTGTTTTGCACCTGCTTCCTCTTGAGAAGTGGTGTTAGGACAGTTCTGTGAAGGCAGGAGGATGGGTGTGCCTACCGTCTCCCCATGAAGCAGGTGCATGGCCCACTTGCTGGCCCAACACCTGTGCTGAAATGACAGAGCACCCACTTTCCACGTCGCCTGGTGGCTTTCAGGATGGTGGAATGCTCAGGGTTTTTACTTTTGCTGCTGCCTTCTCGTCCCGTTGACACTGTCCACCCCCATTCCTCACACACACACACGCACACGCACACGCACACGCACACGCACGCACGCACGCCTCCTGTGCTTGCATTATTTCCTTTCTCTGAGTTTGAACTGGGGCTCCGCAAGTATGAATTTAAGGGACTACCTTGCATACACGTTTTTCCCACAGAGTGACTGCCAGTAGAGTACTTTACATGTGGTTAATACCCCACTGGTTCTGGTGGAGTATAATAATTGTTTTCTCACCCAGTTGCCTAGGACATTTTTTAAAAGTTACCACATGGTTTTATCTTCTCCTGACTTCTCTCTTGCCTCCTCCCAAGTCTGTAAAATGAAGAGTGATTCCAGACATAGTTTTAGACCTTCTTTTTTTTTTTTCCTGGACTGTCTGATCCCCAGAGAAATGATCAAATGCAGAGATGCATAGAAATGAATGAATTGTGATTTCTTTTCATTTTTCACTGGTGGTAAATCCTGCCCTTTTGGTTTTTATGTTAATGCTACTTTGTTGCCACCTCTGTTGCCCTTCTTGCTACTAAATTAAATGCTTTGAAATTGATTTGGTAATAACTATTTAGAGTGTTTCAGATCTGGGTTAATATTCATTTTGCTACAATGCCTGCAATTTAAAAAATCATCCTTAATTAGAGAATCATCCTTTTTTATCTCTTGGGTGAAGGAGGAAATTTTTCTTTGATATATAATTTGGTAATATATTCAATGTGGGAAAGAAATCCTCGTGATGATTCTAGTCAGTAAAGCGCCTGCTGTACTTCTGTTCAC
Organism: Ctenodactylus gundi; assembly: GCA_004027205.1. NCBI lineage: Eukaryota > Metazoa > Chordata > Mammalia > Rodentia > Ctenodactylidae > Ctenodactylus > Ctenodactylus gundi. Next base: position 50,253 of record PVKB01005591.1, on the reverse strand, counting down.
ACTGTGTTCGATTCTTCACACTGTTGTTGGTGTAGCAGGCATCTGTGGGCATCTGCTTTGTTCCGGGACCAAGTATGTTTAGTACTGGAATAATAAAGATAGTACTTAGTATCTTCAAACCTTGTTCACCTGTGGGGTGGCAAAATGATCTGTCCTGTTAATGGCATAAAGGAGTTGAAAACATGACATTGATTGGCATCTCTGATACAAGGTGCATGGTATAAGTACGTAGGAGTCTCAGACACTTAAGTGCTTTGAACTCCTTTTCAAAGAGTTTGAGCTCCCCAGAGTCCCTAGGTTGTGCCAGAAGCTCCTGCATGTGTGCGTTAGGTGTACAGATGCACAAGGCTTTACCGTGTTGTTTAAATGCTCCCTCTTTCAGGAGTCTCTCCTGTGCTGTGTCAGACTGAGTTAGGCAGTGTCTTCACTGAGAGAGACAGGTCCGGTCCTCCCACACTGCTCTGAGCCATTCCATTAGGTGTTTCCACAAGTGAAGGGCCTGATGAATGCAGCTGGGAACTATGGCTGGGTCCCTGATCTTGCTACATGTCTTGGCAGAGCATACCTTGCGCAATGCAGGTGAGCACTGAGCTGGAGATTTGGTACAGAGATCTGGCTGTCACAGTCCAGTGCACAGGGATCCCAGCACACACCAGAAGGGACAGGGCTGGCCAGAAGTGCCAAGCTGTTGTCCTGGGGTCTTTGTGGAAGGAGAAGCCAGAGAGCCATTGGAACCGAAGGTTTAGGAGTGTCGCTCCCCCAGGACATTCCCTCTGGCATTCCAGGTCCAGTAGCTTGCGTGTTTTCCCCTGCTCTCTGTGTTGGGCTCAGGGAGGTTGGCAGCTGTGATTGCAGGTGAGCCAGGGGTTGTTCTGTGTGTGGCTGTCAGTCTGCAGATGGGGCGGATCTGGGGTGTAGGAAGACTGTGCATTGCTCATAGTCTGGAATTCTTGGCCAAAAGGTTAAGACAGGCTGGCTTTGCCCATGTAGTCTTTCCCTTTGTTACTTGGGGAAATCCAAAGTGTGGCCCCGCAGCCTAGATAGCTGTTGGTGTGAGGAAGGAGTGCAGGGAGAGGAGCAAGACCCGTCAGACGAGAGACTAGTGAGCTCTTTTATGGCTGCCTCAACTTGACTCTTTGTTCTTTCCACCATCTCAGACTTCCTTTGCTAAAGTTGTCTGTGATCTTTATTGTTCAAGTCCAAAGAGGCAATGTTTACAATAGCTGAATTTCCCTTTTTAATTCAGTGCTTCAGTTCTTCCACTTTTAAAAGCAATCCCTACTCTCCTTTCTTGTGTGACCTTTAATTTGTTGGTCCGCTGTTTCAACTTTTAAACTGTTCCTGTCAACCATTAAACTGAATATGGAGGTTAACTAATGTTTGTTTGTTTAAGCACTGCTTTGTTTTTCTTTAGTTTTGAGGGGAAGAAAACACTCTTGTGTAGAGGCATTCTGCACAAGCCCTAGTTCCCAACCTAGGGAAGAACAAAATCTGTGTAAGCCCTCACTTGGAATATGGAGCATGCAAGACGTGTGAAATGTGATGTATGTAATATGGACGGTGCAATGTGGGATGCCTGAAGAAAATGAAAATTTCTGTTTTTTTCTCATCCTTTAAAAAATGTGTATTTTGTGTATGTTTTATACTATAATCTAGGTTATTTCGCATGTATAGTTTGAGTGTACCTGTGAGCACGTGTGCTGGCTTTTCTCCAGTGTGCCATTATCAGAACAGTATGAAACACTGCAGAGTTTCCAGTGCTGTGGGACTTGAGGCTGTGATGGGGAGTCATTGAGCTGAGCTATGACAAGGTCTTAGAGCAGAGCCTGGTACACAGCAGTATTTTGTGTGCTAGTCGCTGTTGATGTTCATGCTTAATTCTTCCCTCGTTAATTAGAAGTGCTCATACCTGCAGCAGCACCATTTAGTCATTTATGTGTAGCAAACCAAAACTTTTCTTTTTCTGTGAACTGACAAGGAAAGGAAATAATAAGGGTATGAGAAAAGTCCTTCAAGTCAGGAGTCAAGTTCATGTGATCTTACTTTCCTTATAAGTGGACAGAAGTTTTGCTTTAAGGTCTTTGGTAGCCAGAGGAAAAAGAAAAAAAAAGTCATATGGGAGATACTTGTAAAGACAGTATGCCCTCCTTGGGCCTCGGGCCTGGGGTGACGCTGCGACTCTGCCTTGTGGATCTTCAACACAGGAGAAGCCTTAAGTCTGAAACCAAGCTGCCTATACTTCATGTACATCTCTTGTCTTTCTAGTAACTCAGATGACTTCTGCTGTGAGTGACATACCTCTGATCTCACAGGTCTGACTTCCTAAAAAATTCTGCACTCACACTGCAGTCAGGTTTGTTTTCTTTTACATCTTCTTTTAAACCCAGAACTTCATATAGAGCTGATTGAACTGCTTACCAGCCGGCCCCTGGACTTACACTGAATTTTTCTTCTGATTTGATTTTAGGTGTACATTTAACATAGAACCTTTGAAAGGCGGTGCGGGTGGAGAGAGGGTTGAAGAAAAGCTGAGGAGAACAGTTTGAAAGGTTCTACTGCGGAGCTTTACCTGGCAAGATACTTGGTGACTGAGTGGACATCTGTCTGGCTGTTCTTCACAAGGGAGACTTTATGACTGGACTGCGCACCTGTCTTTTAGCTGCAGATTCTTACAGAGCTCCTTGTTGTGTCTGAACAAAAGGGCCTGGAAAAACGCAGTGTATGTGCAGTGAGAGTTTGTGTAAGATACGCCCCCAACCGGGTGCAATCAGTTTATCCCGGGTCTATTCAGTGGGGTGGATGTTTTTCCCACCTTGACCATCTTCTCACTCTTGGTCATGAGCATGAATGTGCTGTAATGCCTTAAGTACTTAAGAAGTTTTGCAGCGATATGCACTAGCAGGTCTCGTTAAATGTGCTAATAAACACTGACCTTAGAATACCCTCCTTTTGAAATGACTACCCCATCTGGGAATTCTCTTCCCAGCCACTGTTCCTGTAGCTTGGGGCCTTCCTCCCCCACCCATTTTCCTTCCTTTTAATGCCAGGACCAAGGGTTTCCACCCATCAGATCCTTGGCACCATGTAGAGCCCTTGCTGCCTGGTGAGAATGGGACTTTAAGCCTGTGCTGCACTTCAGGAGGCCTGGCCAGGCTTTCCCAGCTGTCCCCAGCTGCCTCTTGAGACCCCAAGCTGGCCAGTCCTGCTGCTGGAGTTGTGCCTTAAAATAGGAAGTTTGGTGGCCCAAGTCCCTGGGGTCATTGCTTGAGGCTCTTATTAGGATTCAGATCCTTGGAGCTTTGATTCCAAAATGCATGGCACTTAGGGAGAGCAAATTAGAAAAAAAATACCTCTTAGTCATTTTTCTGTTTTCCAGCTTTGGAATAGGAGCCTTCAAATAAAAGTCACAATAATAAAACCAAGCAAACCACCCCTACCCCTGGATTGAATCTTTTCATTTAAGTGTTTGGGTGAACTGGGGACCTAACTTTCATATCATAGAAAATCATTCAGAGTTCCAAACATTGTTCTTATGTGTTTTACAGGACTACCTGTGTATTTTTATGCTTTAGCTTGTTAATAGTTACCATTAAATTAGAATAAAAAACCCATTAATAAATTAAACCATTCCTGTAAAGCACTAGCATAGTCTGTGGCATATAGCAGACCTTCAGTAAATGTTAGATACTACTGTTACTGCTACCACTGCTACCACCAGCAGCATTTTTATAATGGAAAGAGCTGTATTTGCTTAGGTTCATATGAATGGTCCATTTGAGAGTATAGTAAAGGCTGTGACTAGTTCCAGAGGGATAGAGGTGGCTTATTACTGCTGGAACATTTAAAAATACCAGCAACCAAATAATTCTAGGATAGTACCAGCAACCAAAAGGGCCCAAAAAACCCCATCATGAATCAGCTTATACTTCAGTTAGAAACACGGTGCCAGTAATCCTGAACTGATAGCTGTGAGATTAAAGAGGTGTCATGTGTCTGGCAGCAAGTGGAATTGAAGTTTGTTCACTTTTTGATTCAGTAAGCAAACATGTATTGAGGACAGCGTTCCAGGCACAGTGAAGAAGAAAAGGGAACGAGCAGCTTGCCTCAGATAATCTATGGAGGGGTTCGCATGGAGGCCGGGCTTTCAGAGGGAGGCCGCCAGAGGGGAGTAAGTCCCTGGGAGCAAAGACATTTCTTAGAATCATGGCAGGATGTCCTGCGGTCACGGCAAGGAAATTGTTTCGCCTTTAGTTATAAACCTTAAAGAATGTTGTAAAAATAAAACCAAACCTCGTCAAACCCTTTGATCCTGAATAACGGACTCCAGTTGAACCAATTCTCCAGCCCTCTGATACAGTGTGGCTCTTCATGGCGTGGGGGAAGCCGCTCCCTGCAGGCATTGGGGTTCAGAGTGCACTTTGGCGGGGTTAACTCCCATTTACCAGGCTCACAGAGATGTGGCCTGCTGGCATCCAAACAGAGAATCACTAGGACACGGCCCCTGTCCTCAAGGACATGAGCCAGTATTAAGTCAACAGCGAGGCAGTGAGGGGCCCAGGTGACCTGTGTTTGCATGGGCATCCTGTGCAACTCAGCGTCTGTACGTTAGGAGAGCCTCTTTGTAGAAGCTATGTAGGGTGAGTATTACTACTTTCTTTTATCATATTCCACTGCTGTTTTGCAAGATGTTAACTATAGGTTCTGTCTACATTTTCTTTTCCTGTACTGTTTTTCTTTTCTTAGAGGTTAAATTTTAATTCTGCAACATAGTGTATCCTTCTCATGCTGGTCATCTGCTTTTTCCATTCTGTGGTGGTGAAGGCAGAATTCAAATCAGCTTCTCTGGATCATGTTGAACAGATGTTGAAATAGTTTTAAGGATCAAATTCTCTACTTAGTATTTTTGTTTCTACAGATTTTCTTAAGCATCTTTTCTGTGTTGACTGCGTTGCCCACCCCTCCTCCCCCAACAAGTGCTCATTGGATAACATATTTAAAGATTTGCAGGAATTTAACGAGATGTGAGCAGCTCATGTTGGCTAGAGAGGACATGTTATCTCCAAATTGCATAGATTTACTGTTAAAGCCTCAGATATTTTACACAGCTTTTTCATTATCTTCCTATTAGAGTTTTTTTTTCTTTCCTGCAGAGTGATTTAGCAATTTATTTCCCCTGATAAGCAGCATTCTTTTAATTTACCAAAATACATTGTATGAAACATACTTTGATAAAAATCTGTGTGGGCTGGAAAACTTTCCATTGATCCTGGGGAGGGCACTGGAGTGTGTTAACTCTCCAGTAGCCCCAGCTCTGCCTGGCGTCCGTCCTTCAATATATTTTGATCTCTCATTTCAGCCACAATTACAAGTTCATCTGAAAACGATGACCGGAGTGGCTCCAGTTTGGAATGGAATAAAGATGGAAGCCTGAGGTTAGGGGTTCAGAAGGGAGTGCTGCATGATCGCAGGGCAGACAACTGCTCCCCAGTGGCAGAAGAGGAGGCCACAGGGCCCGCGGACAGTGAGCTGCCCAAGGCGGAGTCCTCGGCTGGAGATGGTCCGGTCCCTTATTCTCAGAGCTCCAGCTCCCTAATAATGCCACGGCCCAACTCAGTTGCAGGTAAGGCCTCGCCTCTCCCTGGAAGAGCCACCTGGCTAAGTCTGGGAGGCTCAGGGTGTGTTCCCTGCCTTCGTGAGGCGGTCACTAATCTGGCCAGTTCATTGATCTTGGGTTGGGCCCTTTTCCTTCTCTACGCCTCAGTTATTCATCTGGAAACACCGCAAGACTGTTCTTACTAGTGTCTAGGTCTTCCTTTTGGTCTTGCACTCTTTGGCTCTTTGTGTAGAAGGGGAAAAAATTACAAAAAGTGTCCCTTGGTGTTTGTTATTTTAAGCTAGAGTAAATTTGTGACTTTTTATGATACCCTAGTAAATTGAGATTTGTTGAAAGTTGTTAATATCCGCTGCTCGGTGAGTTTCTAATCCAACTTTAAAAACCTCCTTTTGTGTGATTGAAGCCTGTCATATAGATGAGAGGTCAGAGGTTCCCTGTCTAATTCAGTGATAATGGTGCACACAGCTTAAATCACGCACAGCTGAAGTGACACAGGGGAAAGCAGATGGAAGGAAGGGACAGGAAAACAGAAGTGGCAGTGGGGAGGAAGCTGGACTGGTCAGGGCAAGAAACGTGGTCCTTGGAGGGAAGAGAAAGGTAGTCCGCGGGGAAGCTGTCCTGCCTGCTTTTGAAGGTCCTGGGCTTTCTACACTCTAAGCTCTTAGGCTAAATTTAGAGGAAGAACTTGTTACAGTAATTCGTTGTTACCAATATAGCACTTAAAATGTCTCTCCTACTAAGGCAGAGACCCACATTCTCACTTCCTACATCAAAGGGTTTTTCTGTAATTTATACTGCTCCTTGGGGACATGCTAGGTCATACTGGCTGTTGAGGTGGTTTTTACGATGGGACTCTGAAGCAGCTGGTAAATAAATGGCCCTAATGGAAAAGTTCTGAGGTACAACTCTAATTCACTTTCAAAGGAAGCAAAATGGCCTTGTACCAGAGAGGGATTTGGCATGTCTGCCTGAGAGAACTCCTAGAGAGCGCTAACAGTGGTGACTGATGATTCTCCCCGAAGCCTTGCTGTCCTCCCACCACGGGCCTACCCCTTTAACATAGTGTGTTGCACCCAAGGTGGTTCTGACCATATTTACCTAGTTGTGATGAATGGATCTCTTGTGTTAGCCACGGACTCGACAGCTTTATATCTTCAACAAAACAGCAAACTTGTATTCATTTTAATCAATCCTTTTTAAAATTAGCAAGCACATTAATACATTAATTTTATCCACGTGAAAAGCACCCCGTGTGGCGTTGTGTTTTCTGCTGGCTGTTCTTTTATGTGACTCCTGCCATGTGAAGTGACAGTGGGTGTGAGTTGAGCTTTTCCAGGAGACTGCAGCGATTATACAGCAGAGCTTCCTGATTTGGATTTCCGCTGTGTTCGCTTATTAGCATGGACGTATGCCCTTGAGCTAGACCTCCTGTGGAATGGGAGGGTTTTACCTCTTGGTTTGAGCAGACTAGTTGGTCTAATGGATTTTTCGCATTTCTCCTGTCTTGCATATTTAAAAACTAAAGGCGTATTTTGGGAGAAAATTCATAGTTTCCTTACCTCATGGTACCTATGAACAAGCTAGGAGTCTGGTACATTCCTTTTTGCCCCTTCTTTCTGTTAAAGTTGAGTTTCAGTCAGGAGAGAATGATACAGTATTTCAAGTTGCATGGAAATAAATTAGATTTAATTGCATATTCTATAGGCAGCACCATTTGGTAATTAGACAGTGTCTGCTGTAAAAAGAAAATTCCCAGTGTTAAACAGATTAAATAAAATGCAAAGGGCCTTATCTTGCAGTCTCTTGTATTTCCATGTTAACATCCATGTAAACACAAATAAATTGCTATTTGTTAGGGAAGGTGTTTCAGTACGTGAAGATAGAGTAGGGACCGAGAAGGGGTACTAGGCCTCTTTGAAAACCTTCGTAGGGGACCCAGCCCCTGGGTGAGAGTGCAGAACTAATTCTTAGGGTGCTAGCCTTTACTGTCATTGAACCTGCTATAAAGATCTGTGAACGGTGTAACACAGTGAAAGTTTTTTTTTCATCAAAGATTGTAAAAGTGAGTTGGCCAGGCTTCGGGATTCTTTCATGAAACAGAGATGTTATTTATACAGGTATTTGTCCAAGTGGGGTTGATCTGAAATGGTCTCCATCACAACAGATGTATGGCATGGATGCTTTTCTCCTTTTCTCCTTTGTTAAATTATAACAGGATGTGAAGCCTTCAAAATTATATCTTAAGTAATCTAGTAGTTGGGCAATAGGCTCTTTTTTTTTTTTTTTTACTACTTTTTGTTTTCCTTTTGAAATGCTTTCTGGGTGGATCACAGAACACTTATTTAGTTCTCCAGGAAACCTCATAAGCAGTTACCAGTTGAGTTACAGTTTTCTTGAAACACCAACTGTTAATTGCCATGGACTCAGAGGCATTCACCTATGATAGGTAGGTCCACAACCTATGGTTGTAGCACGTATTGCTCTTTAGTTCAGGTTAGATATGTCTCCTCCTCTCCACTCCCCCAACAAAAACAACCCCTGCCCAAAGAAAACCCCACCTCATTAGTGTAGCATTTTTAAATATGTTTTTTGCCTAGATGTTAGACACTGTGGCTCTGAAAATGACTTAGAAAGCAGAGATAGCTGCAGCCCAGCTATCAGGGTTTAGAGCCCTGTTGTGCCTTTCTACTGGCTTAATCATGTTTGAATTAGAGAACCAGCCATGCATGTGGAGTGATGCAAAGGCTGCCTTGTGGAAACTTCGGCACTGACACTGGTAGCTAGAAATCCAAAAACAGACAGCTGAGGTTATACTGTCTCCTATTTTGCTGTCAAATTATAGCTTCTTTGTAGGTCCTTATTTGAAATGCCTTTATTGTTGCATATTTTTAATCTGGTTAGTTATCACAAAGTTATGAACTGTTATGTTTCAGAGGGTCAGGAAAAGAGGGGACTCAGGAAGCTTTTTTGAGGCTCTAAGTGTCTTTGTATTCCCAAGGGCCAAAGCAGCATCTGGGCAATCATGGCTCTGTGGCTCTTCCGTAAGCTGTTGCCATTAGCTGTGACGGCCACCTCTGCCTGAGCCATGGCAGGTAGATCAGAGTCCTGGACTCAGAGAGAAGCCTAGAAGTATATTCCAGCCTGTGTTCCTACAGGAGGCCAGAATTTATGGGGTCCTTGAGGGCTAGGGGTCATCCTTTTGCCTCTCTGGGAAGTCTCACACGCCCTTAAGGCCACCATTGGATTACCCTAGGTTAGATTTATCGGAAAGTCCTGCATACAGAATTAGCTGAATCAGTCATATTCTTTTCTCTCTTTTTTTGTGGTACTAGGGATTAAACATAGGTGTTTTGCTCTGAGGTACATCCTCTGTCCCATTATTATTATTATTATTATTATTATTACTACTACTACTACTACTACTGATTTGAGACAGGATCATGCTAAATTACCTAGGTTGGGCTTAAACTTGAAATTCTCCTGCCTCAGCCCCCCCAGAGTGCTAGGATTTCAGGCCTGCACCACTAGGCCCAGCTGAACTGAATCATTCTAGTGGGAGAGACCTGTTGGTCCCTGGTTGTGTGGCGATTTCCCTTAAATATTAGACACACAGTGTGTGACTCAGCTGTAGTTATATGCCAAATATATGGAAGAAGCATAGATAATTTCTCTGCAGGCTGGGACAGTGAGAAGTTAAGGCCTGAGCTTGGTTGCCTCAGAAGATACAGAGAAAGAGGACAAGGCATCCCCAAGTTAGGCCCAAAGCACTCAGGTGCTTGTTGAATGAAAGAATGAAGGAGTGGTAGAGTGGTGTGTACTGTGACGAGGAAAAAGGACAGAAACCTTAGGAGGGGAAGTAGGAAAGGCTTGGGGCAGATAGGTCGACACTGAGTCGGAGTTGGGAGGGTAGCCTGAGGGTTTTCAAAAGACAGATGGCCTAACTTCTATCCCTTGCGTCCTGATTCCACTGTTGCCCTTACCAGTCTTTAGATACTTTGATTCTTGGAATATAACTCCCTTGGGGCTCCTCATTTATACTTAAATGATGTGTGTATTTTATTAGCTTGGAAGATAATTGTATGTGTAAGATTGGCAGGACTTTATAAGGGACTAATCTATAAACCAGATTAGGTTAGCCTTATTTAAATCCCGCTCATACCTAAGGTTTTTAAAGTTTCTTAAAGGCAAAAAGAAGTAATATTTGCTTGTACGGTTTGGTGAGAATTAGCCAAATATTTCACACTAGGTGTTTTTTATCATCTGTCCGACTTCATTGTGTCTGTGAATGATCCCTAATGTCTTTTAACAGGTATCTGTGGGCTACAAATCTTATAGGTTTGGTCAGAAGTAAACATGATTATTTCTAGAATTAAGAAATGGATGCAAATGTGTGTACTATAGTGTACATAATGTGTATACAACTCTCCCCCCCCCCCCCCCACCCCGGAAGCTTAAGACAGTGTACATTTCCTGCCAGAAAGCCACATTCAGTGTTCTGAATGCTGTGGAATTGTACATGCGGAATCTGCTTAATTAATAAACAAGATTGGAATTCTTAATAAGATTGGCAGAAAGCTTCCCAGAGCTGCAGAGAAGATTTTAGTACCATGTTGTGTGTTTGCATTAAGTATGAAAGCTTTACTGTGTGACACTTGATTGTCAAGTTTCTTCATAAAATTTACAGCGAAGTCTGTCTTTTTCCAGGAATAATTCTGGCAATGATATCAACATAACTTTGATGAATGAGTAGTGTTTGATTTTTTACCACTTTTTAATTAATAGTATTGCCGGAAAAATAATAAACTAGGGCAAGCAAAATGCCCTGAAATAAATTTTGTTGAAGTCTGGAGCACATTGCTTGGTAATCTATAAATGACAATAGTTTAGGTATGACATTAAACTCAACATTAAGCTTGAATTTCATATTACAGCAACAAGCTCTACCAAATTGGAAGACTTGAGTTATTTAGATGCGCAAAGAAATGTTCCTCTCCGGACTTCAATCAGATTACCATGGCACAACACGGCCGGAGGAAGGGCACAGGAAGTTAAAGGTATTTACCCTTGAATCTAGTGTTGTAATGGTATGGGGACATTCACAAACATGGAAAGTCTTTGATAACTAGCACCAAAACCTACTCGTTTGAAAATGTGTGTGTGTGGGGGGGGGGGGTGCACATATGTTAAAAACGAATCCATAAGGTGTGCCGGGAGGCCATCCTTAAAAGTTTGGACTTGTTAAAATATGTGATTGATTAAATTGCTTTTGCTATTGAAAAATAATTCTGTGATAAGTTATTTTGAAGTATATTTTTATGGTCATTAGATTTTTTTTTTTTTTTTTTTGCTGTCACCAAAAATATCAGTTTGTTTCAATTCTTTGGACCTTGTGGTCAGTCTGTCTACCTGCACCGCCCAGTGGTGCCGTCAGTAGCCTCACCGTGTGGTTAAAGCAGATCCCTCCCAGATGAAAGCTGTGCAGTGTCTCTAGGAAAACGTTTGCATTTTACTACCCAGGAGTGGAAAAAACATGTCTCAAATGTTTTTGCTCATGAACTGATGACATCGTTTGGTTTCATGTGTTGCTTTTTCTGTGTCAGTCGTACTCATGAAGGTAACAGAGGCACAAAAAGACTAAGTCATTTTTAGTAAGACATTTTCTGGGACCAGTAGAATATGATAAATGAGGTATTAGACGACTGTTAATACAATCTGATTTAAAATACTTAGACACACAGAAGTGATATATTGTTTGTTAGTGTATAAAGTTGATATTCTTCTAAACCGATTTTTTTTTAAAGCACGATTTGCTCCCTACAAGCCACAAGACATTTTGTTGAAACCCCTACTGTTCGAAGTTCCAAGCATCACAACAGACTCTGTGTTTGTGGGAAGGGATTGGCTCTTTCAGCAGATAGGAGAAAGCTTCAGGAACACAGAACTGGCAGAGAACAGAGGAGCGGTTGTTGTTGGAAACGTGGGATTTGGGAAAACAGCGATCATTTCCAAGTTGGTGGCGCTGAGCTGCCATGGAAGCCGTATGAGACAGATCGCTTCCAACAGCCCAACTTCGTCACCTGAAAGTATGTCCATGTTCAGTTACTCCTCTTGCTTATTGTATTAATATAAGATAGGTGGGGAAATGGCCATTTGGGTAGATATAAATTACCAGTTTTTATTAAGTTGTTCCAACTGCTGTACCAAGTTTGCAATCATGTTAAGTAAACTATCTGAACACTTCCATCTGTCATAGCATGTATTTAGCTGTAACCTGTGGTGAGGCCAGCCTTTTCTGATATTCTCCTGACCTGGAACCACTATTTCTTTAAATAGGTGGAAAATGGTCTAGAGAGGTCTGAGTAGTGCTTTTGAGAACTTTGGATCCTAAAACCAAAGTGTTGGTCTCCTGGCAGAAGTCAGGTGGAGACAAATGCAGAACTCTTTTTTTCATTGTTTGGTTTTAAAACGAATTTTTTTCTCCTATGTAGAATTCCATTTGTATCTTGTTTTTACCATATCTTTGTCGTCCATAGCCTTTGTCTTCTAAATTAGATTTATCAACATAGACCAAATTAGACTTGAGGTAGGGCCAAATATTTTATTATTCGCTATCCATTTTATATATGCAGTAAGCCCATTACAGAGAATATTTTTAAATATGGTAAATAAGAACAAAAAGATTCTTCTTTTTATAAAAACCAAAAATAATTTAATAAAGGAAACAGAAGCAGAGAGTAGTCATATAGGCCTATAGTCCTGGATACTTTGAGAGGCTGAAGCAACAGAATCAGTTGAGCTCAGAAGTTTGAGATCAGCATGAACAACAGCATTTGAGACCTTGTCTCAAATACAGGAAGGAAGAAAGGGAAAGGAGGGAACAGCCGACCTTCATATAGGGGCCTGGGTGAGTGGGAGATGGGTAGGGGCTGCTGTGCTCATCAGACCTCCCATTTTGGGCCGTTTTTGCTCAGCACCTATTAAAATGTTCTGTCGACTAGTCAGGAAATCCATTCTGCCTCCGTCCATCCTCCTGTGCTGATGCTGTCATGCTGTGGGTCTCCTCTCTAGCATTGGAATCCGCCCAGGACCTTCCGTTTGCTCCACTTCTTTCACCGAGTTCTTCCACAAGTGGTCTCAGTGTGGCCAAAACCCCTGCTGGGTCTGGGATTTCTGAGGACCAGAGACCAAGAGAGGATGCGGTGAAATACCTTGCATCTAAGGTAACTTGCTGTTATTTTATATGAGCCTTCCACACAGTGATTTGTTAGTTTGGTTTCTGAGAAGTGGATTGGGAAAGGGATGTTAAAACAGCTGCTTGTAAAAATACAGATTTTCATAAAATCCTAATGGAGTACTCCAAATAAAAGGTATTAATCAGAGTAGATACTAAAAACACCGGCAAGGGTCACATCCATCTAAAACAATTGAAAGATTTCAGATTGAAAGATTTCTTTTGGCTGGAGATGTAGCTCAGTGGTTAGATGAGTATTTGCCTTGCATGCACAAGGCCCTGAATTTGATTTCCCAGCACCACATAAAAATTAGCTAGGTGTGGTGCTGTACACTTACAATTCCGGCAGTCAGGGAGGCTGAGGCAGGAGGATTGCTGCAAGTTTGAGGCCAGCCTAGGCTATGTATTGAGTTCAAGACCAGCCTGGACTACAGAGTGACATCCTGTCTCAAAAAGTTTTTTTTGTTCTTCAGGTAGCAGGAGGAATCCTGTACATGCACTACACACCCGTCAGTTAAAGCATCCGCTGTCTAGTTTGGTGTGTAACAGTGGTTAGAGTGCTTGCTAGCGGGTGCAAGTCCCCAGCACTACATAAGCTGGCTGATGGTGGTGCACTCCTACAATCCCAGCACTTGAGAGACTGAGGCTGGGGGATTCCTTTGAGTTTGAGGCCAGCCTGAGCTCTGTTGGGAGTTCAGGACCAACTTGGGCTACACGGCAAGACTTTGTCTCTTAAAAAAAAAAAAAAAAAATTGGTGTGTGACTAGGAGATAGGGAGATTTTAACTTGACCCGGATGATGTTTGTCTGTACTTTTGCCTGACACCTTTGGTTCCCTGTGTCCTCCTGCCATAAGTTTCTTGTGAGATTCCAGAAGACACTTGGATGACTTTGCCTTCCTAAACGAATGGTCCTTGGGACCTTCTGAAATTGCGCCTTTGCTATACAAAAGCATTCACCATTGCATTCACCACTGTTTAGTAAGATCCCTTCCTGCATTAAAGTGATTCCATTTCTTGCCTTGATGAGTGTGTGGGTCCCCCTTGGCAGCAGTGGTATGAGTTTGTAGAGCTGAACTACCAGAGGTGGCATCAATGAGGGGTACCTCCTGAGGACTTCCCTGGTAGTGGCTGGTGCATGGGAACCCACACAGAGGCTGCTTGGCCCTGATCCCTGGCTCTCTTGTCTGCATCCCAGATGAGAGCTGCTTTTGACAGGGTCAGCCCTGGTGCTCTGACCGCTAGTTAGGAACAGTCTGTAGTCAAGAGGTCTGAGAGGAAAGATATAGTGCCACCACTTCAAAGTCACCAGTGCTACAGTGGTTTTTCAAACTGCTTTGATTGTGACCCACCTTAAGAAATACATCTTACATCCAGTTCTCTTGAACATGTTATCACACATGTAACCAGAGTAGAATTGCCACTGTATTTTTATACGCTATGTTCTAGTAATTCAGATTCACTTTATTTAAAAGCTGTTTGTGGCCCCAATTGTTTGCATGGCCTTCTTTTGGGTTGCTAAGTCCCATTTGTCAAACACTCTGCAAGTTTGTGATGCCAGATGCCCTGTGGTGGTCTGCACAAGCTCCTGGAGTCCTCATATGTGTTCCTGCTGATCTCTGTCCAGGTGAGAGTTGAAGACCAATCAGTTTTCCTCTCACTGTGATGATAAATAGAATCTAAACCAGAAGTCACATGGTGGCTTCAAGTGTGCCTGAGAATAGCCACTCCACGTCTGCTCTTACCACTTGCTGTGTAAGAGCCTACAGCTTTGGAATCTGACCTGAGATCTTTGAATGTCCTGTTACTGTCACAGGGCATTTCATGCCTGTACCTGCTGCTCTCAGCTTGCCTTGCCGTGAATAGTTCTTGCCTTTCGTAAGGACTGCAGAGCTGATTGGGTTGGTGGTGACTCAGATCCTTCTGCAAACACAGAGCACGTCATACACATGTTGTTTTCATTTCTGTGCAATGTGCCTCCCATTCCTAGGAGAGCTGTATCCTCTGGGGTCTGTGACAACCTGCTGGCACATCAGATCCATTGTAAGAAGGGACCACACCTTGTCCTCTCCATACTTGGGCAGACCTGTGTATTCTCCATCATGTGACAGGCAGAAATTCAGTCATTTCTGGTTTTCCTCTTTCAGTTTTGTTGAACTTCTCTAAGTCCCTTGAAGCTGTGTGGGTGTGGGGAGGGGCTAAGAGCTTGAACCTCTCCTGCCAGGAGGAAGCATCCCTTCTGACTTTGTGTGTGGGTTTGTAGCCACCCACTTGATCATCTGCTTTTTGGGACAAGCCAAGGTCTCTAAGGAGGTGCTGCTGCTCCGGAGGACAGAAATACAGTTCAGGTGGCAATGTGGCGGACCTGGGCCTGCCTGGGATTGCTCTTGGCCCAGGTAGAAGTGACTTTCACTACTGAGTGTTCCATATGGAATAAGCTGTACTAATTCTTTGTGCTAATCAGGATAGATTTTCAGCTGTCATTAATGGTATATGGAGAATTTACCAAACACCAAGGAAGGAAGAAATACGTGAGTTGAGCAATTAACAGGTCAGTCATGGGGAATAGAAATCATGTATCTAGTTAACCTGCTGAATGGGCAGTTGTGTTCTCATCTGAGGTCGTGGAAGGAGTGGTGTGGAGAGGGTGGGGTGACATTGTGGTCTTTGCTTTCCCCACAGGTGGTGGCCTATCATTACTGCCAGGCTGACAACACCTACACATGCCTGGTGCCTGAGTTTGTGCACAGCGTCGCCGCGTTGCTCTGCCGGTCCCGTCAGCTGGCTGCCTACAGAGACCTTCTCATCAAAGAGCCCCAGTTGCAGAGCATGCTGAGCCTCCGCTCCTGTGTTCAGGACCCCGTGGCCGCTTTCAGGAGAGGAGTGCTAGAGCCTCTCACCACCCTGAGAAATGGTACCTCGCAGCTGCCCCTAGAGCCCTTTCCCAGGACTAGTGCAGGTTATCCAGCAGGTCCTTAGGAAAAGGGTCGTCAGCTCAGCACCGAGCTGGCAGACAGAGGAGGAACATGAAACAGTGCACATGTGGCTGATCCATCTCCTCAGAACCATCAACTCAGATCCCTCCACACCTTTCATTGATACATCTCTCATGACATTTTGGGGTTTTTCTTAGTTCTGGGGATTGCACACCCTAAGCAAGTACTCTGCCACTGAGCCACATCCTCAGCCCCTCAGTGGTATAGTTTTCAGTGAAACATCTCAAGTAAGAGTAAGCTCTACATCTGAACAGTGCCACAGAACCCCACGTGTAACTGTTGGAGAGAGAAGACCTCTCCACCCTTGAAGGTTTGATATTAGAGTATGAAATTAACTGACAGTAGACAGACCAGCAGGGGAGAAAAAAAAAAACAGGCAATTTTAGTGTGCACAGGGAAGGACAATCTCAATGAAATGTCACTCAATACAGAGCCTTTAAAACTCTGACCTCTATCTAGAGATTTAACAAAGAACAGTGCAGTTTAGAGACAAGACAAAGGAAAGCAGTGTTATACTTCCAGATGTGGGACAATGTGTGAAGGAAAATGTATGGGAAACATGCTAGAGAAGAGCTGAGTTAATGGGCTAGAGGAAGTTAAAGTGCTTTCCTAGCAAGCACAAGTCCCTGGGTTTGATTTCCAAGCACCACATGAGCCAGGCACTCTAGAGGCTGAGGCAGGAGGAGAGCCTTGAATTCAAGACCAGCCTGGGCTACGTAGTGAGCTTAGGACCAGCCTGGTTTACAGGGGGAGACCTTGTCTCAAAATAATAAGGTTTGTCACGTAGACTCCTCTGGCACCATCCTCAGCTGGTGAGGGTCATACTCACCTACGGTGATTCACGTCTGACCTTCCCAGAAGAGATGGGTAGGAGGCATCTTTACACATTTGTGTCTTGCTTTTAAAGCTAAAAGGCATGGCAGATAAGTTTCATGCGCCTGCTTCTTAATTGTCCTTCCTATTTCAAAGAGACGTGTTTTGGTCTCCCATGCTATTTGTAAGCTCTTCAGATGACCTGCATCTGAATACATACATGTATCGCTAGGGAATTTTCTAGCATTTTTTCAAGCCTCTGGTCTGCTGAGTTGAAATCTAAAGCCATTTCTAGAAGTTTCCATTTGTTTTTTTGCCTCTGAGTACTGTCCAGGGTAGGATACATTAGTGATATTTCTGGCCCTTCAGGATTTCCTCTTTCCTCCTTTTAGTACCTCACCTCTTGAGTGACTTCGCCTGCCTCCATAGCACTTCTTCCAGGGGGTGCTAGAGAGAGGGATTGACACAGAAGCCAATAATTTTCCATTCCTTGGGCAGAAAGCTGGCACTAAAAATGGGAAACTAGACTTAGGTTCTAGGTGCATATAAAGTAGAGCTTTTGCCTCTGTCTGGCTTGGAGCCTGGGGTGTGGGTCAGTTTTTCTTGTCTGGAAACCACTGAGGAGTTTTGGTGGAACCTCGTGCCTTTCTCAGATTTGGTCTCTGTCTGTTGTCTTTTGGTAGGCAGCCCTATGACAGCCTTTTATGAAAAGCTAATTGTATTATATTTATGATGGAGATTCTGCTAATGTGTATAATGCAGTATGTTTCTGAAAACTGTTTTGTGAGAATTGGTTTTCTTTTGGCTCTGTGCTCTGGTTTTCATTATAAATTTAATGGAAAATATGCTTCTGAAAACTGTATCTTCTGCCATATGTAAACATTCTTCATTTTTACTAGCACTGTAAATTGCGCATTAAGATATACTGGGAGGTGCCATCTTATAGAAGTGTATAATTTCTTAATTTGAATAATTATTTTCTCCTTTAGAGCAGAAAATTCCTGAGGAAGAATACATCATTTTGATAGATGGCTTAAATGAAGCTGAGTTTCATAAACCTGATTATGGAGATACACTTTCTTCATTTATTACCAAAATTATTTCTAAATTTCCTTCCTGGTTGAAGTTGATTGTGACTGTAAGAACAAATTTTCAGGTAACAAAAGATTTCTCAATTCTATTTCCAAGTCCCCATACTCCATTTTGCCTTGATAAATACTAGGAACTTAAACTGTTATAAACTATTCTTCTGATGAATCAAAAACTTTGTCAGAACTTTAAAAAAATAGAGAGCGTCCCATGGGCAAATTGCTGACCTGGCAGCCTATACCGAGGAGTCAGGTAAGCAATCTTCACAATCAGGCAGCACCTGTACGTCTCAGGTAGCAGTGTCTAAGCCAGGGCTTAGGGGGACAGGGTACAGGGCTGGCAGTGGGGCAGCTTGGGGGAGCAGATGAGGAGGGTTGGTTTTGTAGTGCTGGGGATCACATAGTGCTTTATATATGTTTAAGTACATGCTTTACTGCTAAGTTGCTCCCTCACCCCTGTGGCTTCTTTTGAAAAGAAAAGTGAGGAGTAAAAGAGATGTTAAGAACTATTCTGGAAGAATCTGTGCTTTCATTAAAATTGAACATGCAGTAACTCTTTCCAGGATCCCTCACGGGATGCTGCAGAGCCAAGTGAGCAGAGTGAGGCCTGCAGCGCAGACTGTGACAGCCAGGCCACTGCTGGTAGAGGGACAGCAAGACCCTGAGGCGACCTGTGGCCTGAGTTCTCACATGGTGCAGTTGCATATATGACAAAGATAACATGCAAACCAGCAAGGCACCTCTAGGAACACAGCCTGACGCTGAGATAGGAAGCACACGTCTGTGTGCAGCAGAGATGGGCTGTATAACTCACCCAGGAAACCTGAGCCCCTCCCAGGATTGTCCCTGAACAGCATGCAGGAAAAAAAGAAAGAAAAAAAAAATGTCTGTTGTCTTTATTTGAACCTTAATATAATCATTGATTCTCTGTGCTTATCATTTTCCAAAAAGACATTTAGACTTTAGATTTTGATTTTTGCCCTCTTATGATGATAGCTATTTAAAAATAACATTCAGATTATTTTTCCTCTCATTAGACCTGAGATGGGGCCAAGTTTATTTTTATGGACACTTAACTCATGTGCTTGTCAGCCATTTCTGTTCAGTAGCATAACCTGGCAATCAGTGGAGCACAGAGAAAGATTCCTGAGTTTCACTTCCTGGCTGTATGAGTTTTCCAAGGTTCAGTTAGCCTCCCCATAGCTTGAGACTGGCTGTGCTCCTCCTGCTTCTTAGAGTTCCTTAATTAAAAAGAATTATGTGTTTAAGTACTTCAGAAATTATAATGGGAAGTTAAAAAAAAAAACGAACGAGGCAAAAGTACTCTCTGCTTTTAGGTGTTAGACTTATCCTTGGAATGAGAAAGGGGAAGGGGAACATTAGGAGCTAGGGATGCTGTTTCTGGCTATGAGTTACTCAGGTTATTTGTCTTTGTGAAAATTAATGACATTGCAATTACGACTTTTGCTCCATTGCATTTATGTCATACTTTAATTTAAAAGTTGAAACTTCATTTTAAAGAATGATAACAGCTATACCGAAGCAGAATGTTTTTTTATTTCATGCATGCTGTTTAGGGACAGACTTGGGAGGGGCTCGGATTTCCTGGGTGAGATACACAGCCCCCTCTCTGATGCACACAGACCTGTGCTTCCTACCTCGGCATCTGTGTGCATTCTTAGATGTGCCTTGCTGGTTTGCAAGTTGTGTAAGCAGTTGTCCTGTGCGAGGACTGTAGGTATCAGGTCACCTTGGGGTCCTGCTGTCCCTCTGACTGGCAGTGGCCTGGTTCAGTGTCTGCTCAGCGGCCCTCAGTCTGCTCGCTTGGCTCCGGGCCCCCCATGAGGGCTTTGAATAAGCCTTACCTGATTCTATCTTGCCTGAGGATTTCTTTCACATAAGCTTTTTATCTGTACCTTATCCTATTACACGTTTTAATACAAAACAACGAGTTCCTGTTATCCATGAAAATCCTCTTTGAAAGAAAACTAGTGAACCTGGTTTAAAATGCTGCTAAAATAAAAAAATAAAAGGAATCTCTGCAGACTGACACTATAGGTTTTGGGGTTTTTTTCCACAGGAAATCATCAGCGCACTGCCATTCATCAAGGTTTCCCTGGATGACTTTCCAGACAACAAAGACATTCATAGTGATCTGCATGCCTACGTCCAGCACAGGGTCCGTGGCAGCCAGGACATTCTCAGCAACATCTCCCTGAATGGCAAGGCAGATGCCGCTCTCATCGGGAAGGTCAGCAGCCACCTGGTGCTGCGGAGCCTCGGCTCCTACCTGTACCTCAAACTCACCCTGGACCTCTTCCAGAGGGGACACCTGGTCATCAAAAGTGCCAGCTACAAAGTGGTGCCCGTATCCCTGTCTGAGCTTTATCTGCTGCAGTGCAACATGAAGTTCATGACCCAGTCGGCCTTTGAGAGAGCCCTGCCGATCTTAAATGTGGCCCTCGCGTCTCTCCACCCCATGACAGATGAGCAGATTTTTCAGGCTATTAATGCCGGCCACATCCAAGGCGAGCAGAGCTGGGAGGACTTTCAGCAGAGGATGGATGCTCTCTCCTGCTTCCTTATTAAGAGGCGAGACAAAACCCGCATGTTCTGCCACCCGTCCTTCAGGGAGTGGCTTGTCTGGAGAGCAGATGGGGAAAGCACAGCCTTCCTGTGTGAGCCCAGGTACGACAGGCCACTTGCTGCCAGCTTTTCACAGGGCTTGCCTGTGCCCTTGGGGAAGAGAGGGGTTTTAAATGTGATCTACTTTTCTTGATGGAAAGGCAACACAGAATGAATAATTCAGTTTTTCTATTTTGTTTTCTATTCTTTTGGGCAGGAGGAGGGGCAGTGGAATTTTTTATGTACTTCCACACAAAAGCTTTCTTCCTTTGATTGCTAGAATTTAGGGCTCTCAATGTATTTGTGTAGAAGAAAACGTGGGCAGTGCCTGGGTGACATTTCCTTGTTGGCAGTTGTGTTGCAAAGCATGTTCTCCCCCCACCCCCCAGCTTCAGGGACAGGGGGAGGGAATGTGACCTTCGCCCCAGAGACCAATAGGCTTCTTCAAAGGTGTCCACCTGAAGGTCAGGGGTCATCCAAGGGTCAGAGTTGTCTGTGGGCCCAGAGTGAATACTCTGATCTGACCTGACCATCAGGTTTTGTGTTAGTGGCTGAACTCAGTGACATAAGTGAGCCAGGCCAGGATGCAGATGTCACTGCCTAGGCTACTCAGCCATAGCAGGGCAGGTGCAGTTTGGTCTCAGTTCAGGTGAGAGGCCAGGAATTGGAGAATATGGAGCCTTCATAAAAGGGGAATGATCAGGTCTTCTCCTGTCCACCTGGCTTGTGGCTGCAGCTTGCATCTTTGCTCTCCTGGTCAGCTAAGTCAGCTAGATTGTTTGGCTGCTTCAGTAATAGAGCCAGCATGCTGCCTGTCTGTCCCCTCAGGACTGTAGTGGACCAGATGCTAGAGTCCAGAAATAAAGTGGTAAGTAAGCACTGGAGAGCCCTGGAGCGACCTTCCTCCCCTCACACTAAGCTAATGTTGAGCTGGTAGGTCCAGCTGCTGTTCCGTATTGTGGCTGCTTTCTTAATGCACATTGGACTTGCAGTGTGTTTTTGTCTTTTGAACCTGGTTTGAACAGTAAGCCATACATCGTGATTATTTAGCTGTGATAGCTGCAACAGTTTATCTTGTGTAGGTAGATTGCACTTCACCATCACCTTGTTTCTAGCCTTAAAATTTGTTTCTGGGACACTAACAAACATAAAAATAGCTAAGTGCAGCTTGTGCCGGGACATAGAAAATAGTCAGATGATTTTCTAGGGAACATCAGAGCATAGTATAGAAGGACAAGCTGTGTTTTGGTTTGTAGAGTCATGAGGACAAACGGGGAGACTTCAAGGGGTGCAGGTTTGCTGTTGGTGTTTGGGGCATAAGTAGTTGGATTGCAGTCGTCAATAAACCTGACTTCATTTTGAGCTGTAGGGGCAGTGCGTTTATGTAGGGTAGGCCTGAGCGTGAGGGCGATGCTGGTGAAGACCAGCGATCTCAGACTCCTGATGCTGCAGGGTTCTTAGGATACAGGGCACATCTCCTGGGGTGGGACCTCACCTTAACAGACACAAGGAAGGTGCTGAGAGTGCAAAATTTAGCGGGTATCCACTCTGGAGTTCTGCAGTTCCCAAAAACTCTGTTGGACATGAGCTTCATTCAGCAGCAGAGGATGACGTTGGGAGGCACTTCTGGATCCCTTCAGTGACAGCTTTTGAGTTGTCATTATGTGCAGAGCACCGTGACAGGTAGAGATTCCAGCAGCAATGACCTGTTCTTTCTCCAGAGATTCTGCGTAGGAAGGTGAACAAGGAAGGAAGTGACGCTGCTGGGAGGGAGCCTCTGCATGTGGGGCTTGAGGAAAGGAGGAGAAACTTCAGTGAAAGAAGCAGTTTCTGGAAAATGTCACAGACAGGGTGACCTTTGAATTGGGTCTTAAAAAATAGTTGTATTTTTTCTCCTACCGCAGGTTGCTGTATTTTTGCCTCAGGTGTAGAGAAAAGTCCACAGTGTCCAGTGACAACAATTTTTGCTTCTGCCTCTATCCATAGCATTTTGAATATTATCCAAGCTATTATTTCTGTCTTAGAATTCTTGTCTTGTTGCTGTTTGGATTGGTTGATTGGTTGGTTTTATTTTATGTATTTTTTTACTTATTTTTGAAATGGTCTCTCTGAGTTGTTCAGACTGGTCCTGAACTCGCTGTGGAGCCCAGGCTGGCCTAGAACTCAAAACAACCCTCCTGCTTCCCAAGTGCTGGGATTACAGGCATGTGCTACCATGCCCAGCTAGTATATGATGCTAGAGTATTGAACCTGAGACCTCTTAATTCTTAGGCAAGGGCTCTAATTACTACTGAGCTACACCTTCAGCCCTGTTTTATATTTTCTGGCTTGCCTTTTTTTTTTTTTTTCCTTAACACATCACAGGCTGGGACCCTAGCAAGCTGTTAGGGAATCTTGGAGCAGTACCATTTTTATTTTTCGTGGCTGTGCAAACCTCCTAGAAGGTAAATTGTCACGTACTTCATTCACTGCACTCTTGTTACTAGACCTAGAAGTTGCTTCTTGGATACTAACGAACTATTAGGAAACATTTAAGACGTACCTTAGAACATTTTACACCTAGGTTCAAATCCTGACCCC